>JAOTRA010000037.1:6164836-6176146 GCA_026260255.1 Pseudolaguvia tuberculata | reverse complement strand
ATCAGATTTATATACACACCAAATTCTAAACGACATACAGCCTCCCTCTCCCTTCCTCCCTCCCTCCCTCCCTCCCTCTCGCTCTCTCTCTCTCTCTCTCTCTCTCTCTCTCTCTCTCTCTCTCTCTCTCTCTCTCGTTTGGGCGTTAGTTAAGTAGCTTTTTTTTACTCTCATACAATTTAGAAATGTACTCTGCTGTCGAATGAGAAAAGTGTTGAGGTTTTGGTGAATGAGTTGTTCGATTCCTCTCCGTTTCTGGTCTGATAGGTTTTGGGAAAAGGGCGGATAGCTGGGAGAGCTGTTGTGGAAGGGTCCGGAGAAGAGGGAATGAGCAGATGTGAATGGGAGCACACTGACACTCTACACATCTCTGAATGGGGCTGATTCCTCGAGCTTCTACTTCATGCTGAAAGTGATTTTCCCTTTTCCTAGGATCGCGTTTTATTGGGAATTAGATCAATCCGTATCCCTAAAGCAAATGATGGAAATTTAGCGCTGCCTCATTACTTCGTTTCTACATCAGTGCTTTTAAAAACAGGAAGTTTTTTCTGTCTCGGCTCAGTCTGAAGTGAAGCATGGCCATAAACACCGACAGTGAATTTGAGAAGACGGGACTGGCTGAAAGCGGAAGGGCGCAGCTGGAAACCGAGAAACTGCTGTGTGAAGGTGCTGGTGCAGGGAATGGGCTCAGCATGTCCACCTCCGGAACCCTCACTGTGGATGTAGAGAAGGGAGTCGAGGGCGAGCAGAACGGCCACGGGGGGCCACAAAGATCAAGCTCGGTGGGGCAACTCGGCTCGGCACCCCTGTCCTCCTCGAGACCAAGTCTGAGCCGCACCTCATCCACCGGCAACGCGGTGCATGAGCAGCCCAAACCCAAAGACTACCTGCTGCTGGTCATCCTGTCCTGCTTCTGCCCCGTCTGGCCTGTCAGCATTGTAGCACTTGTGTATTCTATTATGGTAAGGAAATGATATAAACGTTCATTTTTTATTTTTGGGAAATTAAAAGAAAGTCTTTTGCCTGAGAGTGCAAAATATCAAGCTGGTGTTGATACAAACTGAGTCACTGAAATATGTTTTTCCATCCCAGTTATTTTTATATCAATGCGCTCAGTTCATTTACACAAATAAATAGATATAAGTTTAAGAAAAAATGCTCCAAAGCTTCACTCAAACTGAAACCAATTAAAATTTAGGATAAACACCTTCATCCTCCTTTTTACATTTATCTTTTTCCAAGATTTTTATAATTGTGTGGGGTTTTTTTTTTTTTTGTATTTTCTGTTATAAATAATTAAACAGGAATTAGTAACAAATGAAATCTAGAAATCAAAATCATGAGCAATTTTTATAGTATAAGTGGAATAAACCTGCAGTAAGCAGGTGGCTATTAGTAAGCCCTGGCAGCTTATACAAAATATCCAAAATGTGCCCAGATAATAATGTTCCCACTGTAATCATTTATTCTTGCAGTTACCAGCAGGGAATCATAACTCATAACAGCCTCTCATTTAGTGTTAGAGACGGACGGTAGTGTTGGGTGCGGCTTCACGCAATGGTTTGACTGGGAAGTGTGTGTGTGCGCACTGTGGAAAGAGGAGTATGTTGAACCAAATGGTCTTTCCCTGATGTTCTAAAATCAGAAATAGTTATTGATGGAATGCCATAAATAGAGCAATCACAGTTACAGACAGCCAGTGGCCAAAACTGTGTTTTTCTGTGTTAATTCAAACATATAGAATATATTTTATTGTAAAAACAAAAATATTATTTAGGAAAATTGTTTTAGTGCACTTTAAAATTCCACCTGGGACCATTCATTCCATTCGGTTTCTACTGGGGAAATGGAAGTGCGTAGAAAGATCGTTTCGATCTGCTGTGTCAGCAGTAACATTTGCAGGCTGTAACTCCTATTGGTGCAAATGAGTAAATTCTGAAATGACTTTCCTTTTACATTGGTGGAAATAACATGATATAAGCTTACAATCAAATGCTTTTTACCACAGATATTCCTTTAATTACAAGCAAAGAGAATCAATCCAATGTAGGGTTTTACATAGATCTCCTAAAAGAGGCATTTCTTTAGTGACAAGTCTCTGTCTAATGACTAAAGGTATTTTTTGTAAAGGCTGATATTGTATTGCAAATTATCTGAGAAATCAAATATCTTCAGCTTTGGTTTTCTCCTACTTTGAAGGCCAGTAGTAATGGGCGCTGGTTTTTTCATCTTAATAGCAGAAAAGATGGGAAAAGTGTGCAACATTTATATCCTTAGAGATGCTGGAAGTGGTATCACATCAATCTAGCTCTAGAAGATAGTGTGGGAGAAAAAGAGATGCAGAGAACAAACTGTACATTTTTAAAGATTCTTGAGACAAATTGGAAAGCATTGAATATGCGGTTGGTTCCAGTGTTCAGTAAGATGTGCTTGCAAGTAGAAGCTCATGGATGCAGAAAGGATCCCATTTATTGGACTGGACACAGATAGACATAAAGGGAGAAGTAGAGTTGCAAAACGGCATGCTAGGCAGAATTGTTGGTGAGTTATGGCTGTCAGAGCTGTAAGACAGCCCACATATTTGTGTTCACATTTCCTTTATGTTCTAGCCTTCCTCCTACTAAATCCCAGATCAGGAACCTTTCGAACAACAGATTTCTCTACAAGTAGAGGAGTTGCAGCTGCAGATAAATAAAAGCTAAGAATAATAAAAATGCAACTTGAGTTGTTGGTCCAATCTGCACATTTTGCAAAAGGATTTGCTGAGTCCTTTAGATGCTTAGTATGAATGAGATCATGTTTCTGGTGCACCTGCTCATGTACTGACCACAGAGGCTTTGTGTACAGCTGAGTCAGTGTCTGATTAAACACTACTCGGAGCTCTTTCGTTTGTAGATTATTACTTGGTTGTCACTTTTACTTTTGCTGTTCATGTCAATCTTAATGGTGCTCGTAGGACCGTACCTCGTCCCCGTAGGGCAATACAGAGGTGGCAGTGCTGACGGTGTCATCAGGTGTAATAAATAACTTGCGTAAATGCTTATACGACTATATGCCCAAAAGCAAGAGTATTTCCACTCCATGAGAGCAATATTAATGGAATAAAGACATCCATTAATCACACCATGGGAGGAAATCCTTATCCCCATCCTTGCAGAACAAAACACATAAATCATTGAAGTTACACACTGATAGCTTTTTACTGCTCCTAAAACTATAAAAAGGTTAATATCTGATGTCTAATATATAAGTTTGTTCTACTCTTAGACAAGCTATACAGGTTGTAATTTTAGGGTTCTCTTTGCAGGAAGAGGTTTTATATCCATTATTGTGAATAGTAATTAGAAATGGAAGTCATTTAAATTAGAATAATGTATTTGTCATCAACTATGACCCTGGAGGATATTAACATTTTGGCTCATCATATTCCAGGTATTTTCTCTTTCTCTCTGATATAGTTTCATTGTAAGCCAAAGGAGCTGAAAGACCTAGACTCTTGCACACCAAGGTGGCGTTTGTGCTTTGACTGGAGTAGGGGATCAATAAAGGGTTGTTCCTCAAGCCACAGCTAAGATTTCAAAAGCTTTTAGCAGCAGTATAAACATTTGGTTCCATATTTCTCTATTCTATACATTAACACTTATCAAAGTAAAATACTTTATGCTCAGACACAAAGACCGCGGTTCCAGTATGTGCATACACAGAAAAATACATAGCATTGCAAAGAGAGTTCTTGCTCACATGCTGTGTGTGGGGTGGATTCTCATTCTGCACGGGAGCAGTTCGACAGAATGTTAATTCAATCCCCTGCTGTAGTGACCCTGTGTTCTAAGCAAACACACCTGCAACGCTGAGATGGAGTATAATAAGAGAACGCAGTGTGTATACAGTCCAGAACAAATAGATTATAATGCACAATAATTACCTAGCTAATTGTTAAACCTAGTGCCTGTCATGGATTTGTGCCATAATGAAACAAACAAATATTATATTACAGCAAATATAATGATAATAGACATTAATATCATGCTAAAAAGGTTTATCCATCACAACCTTTAATTTTTGTTGGAGAACCATATAAGTCCCTGTGATGGACTGGCGACCTGTCCAGGGTGTACCCTCTGCCTTTCGCCCTATGTGTGCTGGGATAGGCGCAGCAGACCCCCGTGACCCTGAATTCGGGAATAAGCGGGTAAGAAGATGAATGAAGAAACCATATAAGTGTGAAAAGTTATTGCGAAAAGGTAGAGATATTCTGTTCATGGTTAGGTGATCTGTTCATGGTTAGGTGATTCATTAAAATCAGATTTTTCAGGGGTTTTTTATGTTTCATCCCATAAGTTGTCTGTGATTGGATATTCCTTAAAAACTGACCAGATTATCTGATTGATGACTTCTGATGTACAGTATGCACCAGAGGATGATTTATATTACCTCTGAGCTCAGCAAGGAACTGCAGTAAAAAAGCATCCATTTCATGTCCCTTTGCCAAATTCATGTTCAGCACCACAGACAGCGGTCCCATGTCTTGCCAGTTACTGCTCTTCTGCATCTTCTGAAAGGATTTTTTTTTATACATAAGGATTCCATCACTGAGCGTGTAAACAGAAGAATGGAGCAATGATATGTATGGAAAGTGGGCTGCAGGGTGAGGTGCCTTTGTGAGGGGCTTTTTCTTTCAGCTGCGCTGCTCTGTATTGATCGCTTTGATGCAGTCTAGAGGGGCTTTCCCCAGAGTGCACTGAAGCACTAATAGGATGTGGTGGCATAGGGTCCCTGTTAATGAGAATACATAGACATGAAGAGGGTCAGCATGTCTCCACATCACTGATGAAGTTTGGGACACATTACAGCAATTTGTTCTTCTTTTTTCTTAATAATAAAAGCTCTATGTGTCTAAACATAATGAAATTCCTTTCAGCTGGGAACACAAAAATAACCTCATCCATCTTTATGCAGTGTGAGAAAGGGTTCTGGTGCTGCTCTTTGTTAGAAGCATTTTGGGCTTTTTTTTATTAGAACAGACCTTTTTGTGGAGATTTGAAAGTGGTCTATATTTATATATTTATATCTATATTTTCTGTCTTTTTCATCCAGTCCAGAAACAGTCTACAACAGGGGGATATCGATGGGGCCAGACGTCTGGGTCGCCTGGCTCGCCTACTCAGCATTGTGGCGATCATCCTGGGCCTGGTTGCAATCATTGTCTACGTCGTGGTGTCAGGTAATTCACACATATAATTACAATTACAGCATTTAGCAGACGCCCTTATCCAAGGAGACTTACAACTGAGATATTGGGGGTTTAGGACCTTTCTCAGGGTCTCAAAGTGGTGGCTTGGTGGTGTAAATCAAGAAATCTAAACAAAAAACAATTGGTCAATTTCAGGCAGTATCTGAATATTAAATGGGTACAAGAAATATTTTACTTAATTAATGACATACCAGAAAATTCTTAAGGTTATGTATTTAATCTCAGTTCTCTAAAGGAACAAGACCATCTCTATATGCTATGGGAACACTTCTTCACACTTGTGGTCTGAAGAATGTGTGAAATTAGTCTAGACAGACAGTGACACTTCACACAACCTTAAGAGTTTCCACTTTAGCAACTTGGAAGCCCATCCATCTGCTTTCCAAATAACGGCCAAGGAAGTGCCCAACCTCAGTGTCCAAGCTTTGGAGACTGCCATACTCATCATAGAATGCGCATGATAGAATACATGAGCATTATGGTCCTAGTGCAGAGACAAACAAATACTCCAACCTTCTTGATTGCATTCTTTGAAGATATGTGACCAGTGCTTGCACTACGTACAAAAAGCTAGATCTTTTTTTGAGTATTAGAAGCGTGCACTAGAAGTAGAACTTTAAGGACATGCCCGAGTCTAAGATGGAGGCCCTTGAGCATACCTGGCACAAAGTCAAAGCAGGAAGGCTGGGTAGAAAGCAATACTGTCTACAATAATATGACCTCTACCTTCAACATTGGTTTGAAGCCCATATATAAATCAAGTCCAAAATGTGAAAACTCAGTTGCTGTGCAGCAAGCACAGCCAGGTAAAACTTTATTGAAAACAACTCCAGAACAATCCCAATGGGCAGTTTACCATTTCCTACTGCTTTTGCCTGCAGAGCTTACTGTTTTCTTGTGGTGGAGCTCTGGTGTGGAATATAGCCCTTACAACTTGGTTATGAGACTGAAGGGCGGATGCTTCCCCAGATGTAGATCATATTATTGGAGACCCTACCCTGTCAGCTTTTGTCTGGGTGGGCATAACACTTCTAGGACCCCTGTGAACAAGGCAAATAGAGGGATATATGTAGACATGGACTTGGTTATGAGTACATAAGAAAATTCTGCCAGCATGGGGTAGGTAATGCTAAATTCCACTTGAGCCCCTTTACCAGAGGCACTGACGGTTGTTTACAGATTGACTGACACACCAATCTTCCACCTCCACCATTTAGCTTTACTGCTACAGGTTTTTCCATGTATGAGAATAGCAACAATCTGCTACAGGCTTTTGCATGTATGAGATTGATGATACTTGCATGTCACGTATAAGCACCCCTAGAACATTTCAACCACTATATCCACAGCATCACCAAAGAAAGACTAGAGGGAGACATGGATGCATCTCTCAAGCAGGACCAGCTCTAACCCTGTCCTGTATCTTAGTGAACTTGGTCTTAGTTTTAGTACGAATGTCCATAAAAAAGCATTTACATTTACGGTATTTGACATAGCTATTTATTTTGATCTCTTGAGTAACTGATCAATTGTGGGGTTAAGGTCCTTGCTTAAGGGCCTACAGTGGTGACTTGATGGTGCTTGGGATTCAAACCCAAGTCTTTCTGGTATGTGTCCAACACCTTAACCATTAAGAAACCCCTTCCCCCATGCCTTTCTCTTACAATAAGCGGAATATACTAAAACTCATCTAAATATTGTACTATTGACACATGATTTAAGTAATAAATAATTGTATTAAGTAAGATAAGGTATACGTAAATATTTGGTCTTAAATACATACGTTGCTCTGACAAAGAAAAAAATTATTAGTATTTACAATAAAAAGATACTTTATAATTATTACTAAGAAATGTAACTTTTTATTACTCACTGATTGATGATCATTCATTCATTCATCTTCTTACCCGCTTATTCTATAATTCTGGGTCAAGGGAGGCTGTTGGTGCCTATCCCAGCGCACATAGGGCGAGAGGCAGGGGTACATCCTGGAAAGTTCATTTACAGATTATAGCAGGTGGAAGATCTGTGAATGGGTAATTGAGTGATAGATAATTCAGTGTGTCTGTGCTTTCTTTCACAGTGAGGTAAAGAACAACCACCTGATGAGAAACAACCTACAAACTACAGCAAAAAAAACCCCTCCACTGTGTAATTAGTATAAAAAAAGGTCTTTTTACAAAATATCAAAGAAATTAAAAGGAGTGTAGTAAGATCTATTTACAGAGAAATTAAAAGGAGTGTAGTAAGATCTATTTACAGAGAAATGACATGCATGCTGTACGTTAATGTGTGCTTAACTAAAAAAAACACAATTATTAGTTTGAAATAAATGGTGAGTGCTGAGCCTACACAAAACAACGTTCTTCTGACGAACCAAGTAAAAATGATGCCAAGGAACTCTTCAGCAAGACAAGGACATTGAACCGCATCCTAACTTTATATTACTCCTGATATAAAATATCCACAGATGCACAGATATATTTGCAATATACCTCCTTACATATATTTTAGGTAAAGATTTGCAGGACAAGATGAACTAAGTTTGAAACGGTGGGAAGTCTTAGCTTTGTTGTCGAATGAAAGCTGATTTCATGGACTTTGTTGAAAGAAAACGGAAACAATGATGTATAGGAAGAGTATTTTTGTTTCCTGTTATTCATTTTGTAGTTTTATGAAGAACGACCACATGCATGTGAATGGCCAATTTTTTTCTTCAACAAGGACTATGTGCACACGCTACATGACTGGAGCTGGTTTTGGCACAGATAAACGATTCCTACGGGCCTTGAAGTTGGAAGTAGTGTCAGTTTTATACACTGAAACGCATGTCAAATTTCTCCTCCCTAAATCTGAGCTACGTGCAGAAGCATGGACAAACGTCTAGAGGCATGAAGAGGACAGAACCACTTCAGCGTGCTCTGTGCCAAAGTCCTCAGAGCTGTACTCTAGTAGAGAAACCACTAAAGCAGAAAACCAGGTTTAGCTCTTTTGGACTTTTAACTTGTATATGTAATGCTATATATCCAAATACGTATAACGATATTTAGGCATGCAGTAAACAGACAGGACGACATCTGTTTGCTATTCTGTCTCACACACACGCGCAAACCCACCATCATAATCGAAAAAAAAAAAAAAGAGATGAATCAGTTAATTTGTTGCAAATTACAATATTTTCCCCAAAAAATTAAGGGTTGTTCACAGAAATTGATGTGCCATTTCTTTTTGCTTGTGCTTTGGAGACAAAGGTCGTTGCTAAGCAATCATTAGCTGCGCTCTCCATTACAACAAGGACATTCCAGCAATGGAGTTACAGCTTTGCTGAAAAATCCGCTACCAGGCTTTCTGCCGAGGTTGAAAAGGTGATGAAGCTGATGGGTTGGTTTTTGTCACATGACATTCTGAAAACTCGTATTGCATGTTGCTGCAAAGCTATATTTATAATAATAAAATCAAGCGTGCAAAAGACTCATTATGTGAACGGTCCTCAAAACTTTTAAGGTAAATATAACGAGCTAGATTCTGCTTTTTATTTATGTAAAGTCTCATTCACTCATTTCGAAGCACTTTATTACCTGAGTTATCAGGATTTTTACTTCAGATTTACAATTCTCTTCAAGTTGGGAAATATAAAAATGTATGTATTCTTGTATTTGATATATTGCCTTGTTTTTATTTTGTACAGGTAGAGACTGTTAGTTTCTCCAATCAGCCCAATGGATTCTGTATACCCTTTTACCTCATTCCCTCTTTTTTGTCTCCTACTGTGTGTACGCGTGTGTGTGTGTGTGTGTGTATAGAAGTGTGTAGAAGTGTCTCTATACCGTGAAACATACAGCTCACAGCTACAAATAATCCATACATCAGGTAGATACTGTACATTTAAGTGCAGTGCCAAGTAAATGTTAATGAGATGCCCAAGTGCTGCCCAAGTGTCTAAATTGCAACAACCCCCCCTCTTCACTCTTTTATTGTTTATGCTACTTTGAACAGGAATTTTATTTCACAGATTTATTGTGTATTTCTGCATGGGTGGAATAAATGTTAACATGCATGATCTTCCACTTGTCTGTTTACTGATTCTGCTGCTATGTATGAGTGCAGAAAATACTAAAGGAGAATAAAACAAGGGTTGTAGGGTTGTTGTTGTTTTTTTTTTTAAACAAAAGCTTACACCAATCCACCAAACAGGCACATCTGTTTTGAACAGTTTGTTTGCAAAGGAAATAATGCACAGATCCTTAAAACAGCATGTCGGCAGGGACATTATATGCAAGCTGCTGGAGCTGATCTGTATAGCTCACACTTGAGCAAACACACAGCAATGATAATTAACCAACGGATAATATGATTATTCAGCCTAATTCTACTTTAAGGTAGGTAAGAATAAAAAAACTTAAATGATTAAGTCATAAAATACATTAAAAAAAATGATTAAAAAACACTTTTGGTTAAAATCAGATTTGGTCTTTTTTTTTCTTTTTAATAATTTATTATTCATTCATTATTTTATTCCCTAATTCGGGTTCACAAGGGTCTGCTGGAGTTCATACAAATAGGTATGAACAGATCGCTAGTCCATCGCAGGGTACCACATTCACTCCTATGAAAAATTTTGAATCACCAATAAACCTAATGTACATGTTTTTGGACTGTAGGAGGAAACCGGAATACCTGAAGAAAACACACACAAGCAAAGTCCGTTTAGAAAGACCCCAATAAAAATGTGTACGTGTTTGGTTACAGTTACAGTTTGGCATTTGGCAGACGTTCTTATCCAGACTGACTTACATTTGGTCTCTTTTTTACAACTGAGCAATTGTGGGCTGAGGGCCTTGTTCAAGGGCCCACAGTGGTGGCTTGATGGAGGTGGAAATCGAACCCCGATCTTTCTGGTATTAGTCCAGCACCATAATCACTATGCCTTTTACTTTATGGGAGCTGCGATAAGCTCCATCAGACTCCTGTGACCCTGAATTAGGGAATAAGTAGGTTTGAATTAATGATTGAGAATCAATGAGTTTCTGAATGCTTTAGATATATTTTGGCATGTTTGCCTTCATGAGCGAATCGGACAGTTAGAGAATAGAAAGAGGGAGGGACCAGAGTCTGACTTTTTCTAACTCTTCTGCTGTCATCAATGTTTAATATCTCAAGGTTTGGTGTGAGGTTTGAGATGTTCTGATCAACATGGTTGTAAAGACGACTGACATGTACTTGAGCTGTATGTGAGAATCCCAAGAGAATCATTAGCTTATTAGATGAACACATGCTAGTGGATTTGTACTCCTACAAATGCTAGTGTAAGTTAGTTCCAAACACAGTGTTACATGGTGCATTGCTCCCCTACATTTTACACAGGTATTACATCACACAGACGCATTGTTATAAATTAAGGCTGCGCAAAAGCATTGTTCCAGATAACTGCAGGGTAAAGGTAGCAGCCAGTATTTATACACACAAACTTAAAATGGTAGCACGCATGACACCAGAATTTAGAAACACCTGGTAGATAAAATTACTGTTTACTGATCCCCCCCCACTCCACCAAGTGTACTAGCACTTATTCTAAACCAAAACATAATAAGTGTGCTTAGTTTACTTAATTCATTCATTCATCTTCTAACCCGCTTATTCCCTCATTCGGGATCACGGGGCTTTGCTGCGCCTATCCCAGCACACATACGGCGAGAGGCAGGGGGTACACCCTGGACGGGTCATCAGTCCATCTCAGGGCAACACATAGACATAGTTTATACTTAATTATATTACAAAATAATGTCATCCTTAAATTTACACAGCTTATAGTGATACATTCCATTCAACATAAATTCAAAGATTCATTCATTCAGTTAGTCAGTCCGTCCGTCATCTTCTAACTGGCTTATTCTCTAATTTAGGGTCACGAGGGCCAGTTGGAGGCCAGAGCACATCGGGCGACCGGCAGAGGTACACCCTGAACAGTTTGCCAGTCCATCACACTCACACTCACACTCACACACACACACACACACACACACACACACACACACACACACACACACACACACACA
>JAOTRA010000037.1:6138752-6155789 GCA_026260255.1 Pseudolaguvia tuberculata | reverse complement strand
GTGTGACTCATCAACTTGATTCCCCTGTAGTTACTGCATGCTTGCACATCTCCCTTATTCTTAAAAATTGGTACCAGCAACTGTTTTTTTAATATATATATATATATAGATAAATAATTTACATAATATTTAGTCTTTATTTAGTAATCTTTATAATTTACATAATATTTAGTCTTTAATTATTTTTGTTTATGAATTTATAGCTTTATTAGAATTATAGAAGTGTAATTAAATTATCATTGGACATTCTCCACCTAAAGGAAGCGGAAATTAGATTTGATGCAATTTGTATATCTGGGCGGCATCGTTCATAACATGCATTAATGTCTGAATAGATCCGCCCGCCATTAACTGGAATATAAGCTTAAAGCGAACAGGTACGTGTTTATCCATTTCCACCTCTGTTATTACAAACAATAAATATTCAACCGTTTTATTATATTGGTTGAACGTTATGTATTTATGACAGATTGCAGGATTTTAAGGTTGGATAACCAACTGAATTAACTAGCAAACGAACAGGTAACTTTTCTGTCCATTTACATCAGTTTAAATAGAAACAATTATTGGCAACTGTTTTATTATGTCAACTGATATGGATGAATTTATGACAGAATCCATGATTTTATTTTCCTGAAACAGATCCACCGCGTCATCAACGGATTTAAACGGCAAACGAAAAGGTATGTATGTGTCCAAGTTTGCACGTTTGTTAGTTTAATCAAGATTGAACCTCCTGTACTACTAACTAGCTTTACACTCTTCATTTTCACGGGAAACAAAAAAAGATATTATAATAATGTAGCGTGTGTGGTTGATAGTTCTGTGCGTTTTGAAAGCATTAATCTCAATAATTATTACTGAATATTGTTAATAATAATAATATCAATATAGGGTGACACAGTCGCCATACAAAAAGAAAGTCCCGGGTTCGATTCCCGGGTCTTTCTGTACAGAGTTTGCATGTTCTCCCCGCATATGCGGGTTTCCTCCAGGTACTTCGGTTTCCTCCCACAGTCCAAAAACATGCAGATTAGGTGGATTGGTGATTGTAAATTGTCCATAAGAGTGAATGTGTGTGTGAATGGTTGTTTGTCTATGTGTTGCCCAGAAATGGACTGGCGACCCGTCCAGGGTGTACCCCTGCCTCTCACCTTATGTGTGCTGGAATAGGCGCCAGCAGACCCCCGAAACCCAGAATGAGGGAATAAGCAGGTAAGAGATAATTAATGAATGAATAAAAGTTTTGCTCTGTGTATTTTACGTTTGTGCTGAATTTACGGAGAACAACTGTTGCCTTAATTTCAAAATTCTTCTCAAAACTGGATCCTCTTCTGAGGATCTTTGCCAAGAGAGATGGAGCTCAGGGACAAAGGATAAAGAAATTTCTTGTGCCACTGTGTATAACTGCGAAAATAGTTTTTCTAGATAAATTAATCATTAATAAACAATATTTTTCTTTGGAATTGCAGGTTACTGTCTTTTTGTGAAATACATTACAAGCAAATAAACTTTGCTATTTTTTATTTCTTTTTTTTTGTAGCCGTTTCATTATGAATTGTAAAGGAGCACATTTCTGTACACATTTATTTCCCTAGTAAAAAGAATTTATTACATATTCGCTGCCTCCGGTGTAATCATTGAATTACGGGGGAAAAACGGGTGATATTCATTATTTTATAACATACAGTAGTAACATAACTAAACGGGATTCAGTAGAAGTGATGTATACATATTAGCTTAACATCAAGGATTAAATTTAAGATATGATTAATTGAAGTTAAAAATAAATATTTAAAAATCATGTTTAGTGAATGTCACCTGTTCATGTTAAATGAACACAAATATTTCAAGCTGGTTTAACCATTGTTGTTAAGGTAATCTGGATCCACTGTCCACGATTAAATCATGTTCAACCAAAGGGCTATTTGTTTTAGTGTAAATAAATGTCAGCAGCTTTGAGTAAAAACCTGCCAAATGCCAACAAATGTCAATGTAATGTGTTTACCCATCAAGGTGAAGCGGTGTATATGAAAATGTAGTTTACCACTTAAAAGAATTGGTGACATGCTTGTAAATATTTATGGGGAAGCGTGGTACCGCTCGACTGTTGCTTAACATGTTTAAAATGTACATGTATCCGCATGTACTGATGAATAAAAGGTAGTGTTAAAATATTGTTAAACATAATAATTATAAAAAAACGTGTAAAGTTAACTTTTCCCTTTTGCCATCCTTACCAAGCTTTTCTACAGGATTCAGATAAAGTGTAAAGTAAGAACGATTTCATCAGATTAGACCACAATGCATTGTGATGCTGCATACAATAGGCAAGTAGTCAGAAAAGCTGTTGTTGCCTGGTTATTTTTAACCTTCATGCTGGAAGAAATGTATGATATCGGTGAGGTAGCTGGAAATATCACATACTTTAAAATGGCCTTTAAAAATATATAATATGATTGTATCAATAATATATTGCAGTAATTTTTAATAGGAAATATTTCTACAATGTTTTTTTTGTTAGCATAAATGTATTAAAAATAATTTTACGTTAAAGCCACAGTTAGAGAGTTGTCTCTTTGTTGCATCCCTGTTAGAAACCCACAATGATTTGTAGAATTATCTTTTGTATATTTGTTAAAGTTGTGTGTCAGTATATCTCCTCAGATCCTAATACAGGGGCCGGGAACCTTTTTGACTCAGAGAGCCATGAAAGCAAAATATTTGGAAATGTATTTCAGTGAGAGCCATAGAATATATTTTTAGACTGATTGAAAAGGGGGCGTTTACCTGTTTACCCAGCAACGGCCATAGTAGGCTATTAACAACCAATTAAAATAATGAACATGGAATGGATTAACAAAGATCGGTACCATGTTGTAGGTAACACGTATTTATTGACTCCCAGATTGAACACAAAATGAAACAAAAACTGAAACCGAACTGGCCGGTGCGTCGCCTTAAATAATGAGTCAGTCATCGCACTGGCAACCAAATCCAGGACGACAACAACGCTAAACAAGGGGGAGGGGCTATGTCTGATTCCTCACAGGACATGAGCGCTGAACAGGACATGAGCAGTGGAAAATCGATGGATGGATTAAAACAAGTGACAATATTTTATGTTTTACCAGAAAAGACGAAATCTGTGAAATCTGATTTGAAATCACACTTGGCTCGCGAGCCATAGGTTCCCTGGATGGCCGGTGTCCTGCAGAATTTAGCTCCAACTAGCCGCAATACACTTTCGTCCAAGTTTCAACTATACCTAACAAGATCATCATTATTTGGTTCAGGTGTGTTTGATTAGTGTTGGAGCGAAACTCTGCAGGACACTGGCCCACCAGGAACTGACTTTAACTCCTGTGATCTACAGGGACAAGTAAATGTTAATTATATGTAATGTTACTTATAAAATGTTGTCCGAAGACAATATCTAAAATGGAATGTTAATTAGGAGACTTTCCTGAGAATCATTAAAACACAATCAGAAGCACCCACACACCTCAGTGTCTACAACAATAAATGATTCCCAACCTCATTTTAGTGTATTGTTGTTAGCTGTGTGCAGAAAGCGTAACAATCACAAGTGGTGGATATTGAGCAATTGTCTACACAAATGATGTCAAGGGAGATTAGAAGAAAAAACGGCATGGACCGGGAACCAGCTTAATTAAGCACCTGGGTCACCTAGCTCCTGTGGGCTTCCACCAAATAATGTTAACTGATGCACTGGGAAGAAGAGAACGTGCTTCCAATCACACCACAGTAGAGCACATGACTCACGCTTACTCAGTTTGCACACTGTTCACCAGGTGTAAGTAAATTTCTGCTGTAATGTTTTATAATTTACTAACAATATATTTAAATATATATAACAATACAATTTGCAATACTGACCGGTAATATTAAAAGTCCATGATTAATTTAAGTGTTTGTTTCAGGGTCTGCCCCACCCCCACCCAAAAAACCTAGACACATCATTTATAAATAAATATACTTGTTTAGTACCTTTCCTTAAGCATTAAACACAACATTAATAAAGATTAATAAATATTATATATGATGATACTTTGATACTATGCAGATAACCTATCTAGATCTAGTGTTTACATATTTCATTTTTATTAATAATCTTGAACATTTCTTTAGACACCCACAGAAGGGTACAAAACACATCATGTGCCCAGCCTACTATTTCTGAAGTACTATCAGAACCAAGAAAATATGACTATTATAAACTATTTCAAAATAGTTTTGATTTCACTTATCTTTTGAGGCAGGTTATTTGACACTTATAGTATCAAGTTAGTATCGATAAAGAGGTATTACAATCTAATACCAAAGTTATGGTACTCAGCCATTCATAATGCCAACAACTGTAAAGTTCAGGGAAAAAGAAAGGGACAAAAATGAAAATCAGTCTTCTGGGATTAGATTTCCACCTTTTTTATGGGAGTGCAACGGGACTGGTTAAAAAAAAAATCCACATTCTGGCCATCCTTTAGTACCCAGGTCTACTGTTGTACCTTCAGATTTGTTAATTGTTGTTTGTAGAGTCACAAGAGGGTGTGTTTTTTCTTTAATTAGACAATGTGGCTTTGTGATATGTTATGATTTGCATCCATTAGTTGTGGACACTGGCCTGAACGTGTGCCTGAACAAAGTGGAATATGCGGTTTCAAGCAATGCAGCCATTAAACGTTTGCCAAGAAAGCTTTTCTGACAGCTTCACTTAAGAGACAGGATCTGCTTTCAGCCTAATCTCAAGCAATAATCTAATGGTATCAGAGAATGGACAAGTAATGGCTTAGTGGCTTGATGTTTAGCTTTAATTGAGATATTTTCTAGAGGAAATGGGTGCAAAATACATCACTGGTTTAGCAGAGATTTGAGAAAGTCACACATTAGTTGAAATGAGGGGGGAAAAAAAAAAAAAAAAAAAAAAAAAAAAAGGAATGGCAGTTGAAACATGTATAGCATAAACAGTTATTAGAGTAATCTGACTAATCTGAAAAATTGCATGTTTATACAGTATAATGAGGAATTTATAAAAGACTTACCTTATCGTGTCTTCAATAAGTCGATCTGAGCTATAGGAGAAAAATATAAAATGCAAGAGATTAAATTGAAATCAGGCAAAGAAACTCTTTTAGAAATATTTATTTTAGAAATATTTATTTTTATTATTTACATAATTATTACTTAAAATTAATAATTTGGTATAATTTTCTACATAGAATTAAGAGTACTTAATTATTCTTGATACAATTCCTTAAGTATCTTTAAATGTGGAAATAGATATTTGTGCTGTAGAAGATAACCGGTAAAAAGTGTTCTAATAGTGAACATCTAAACGTCATGTACAATGACTACCAGAAAATGGAAGAACGGAGAGAAGAGAAAAAGCGTCCACTGGCTTGAGACAAATGTGATTCTGCTTCGTAAAACAAACTTCAAACCTGAAAATCACTAAAACTAAAGTACAAAAACTCCCCATGCGATCTCTCTGACAAAAACAGAGAAGCAGAACGTTGGTAGCCCTGCAGTGGGTTTAACAGTCTATTAATTGAAATGCTACAGTGAAGACACAAATTTAGTAACATGACGTGAATGATTCACAGATAAAAGTCCTAAGTAATAAGGCATGTTTTTCCATCCACACTAGTTCTTATGAAATTACTTAAAATGGTTAATCTGTTGATTTAAAAAAAAAAAAAAAAAAAGATTTTGCAATCCCAAGTAGCACCTTCAACCTCTTTCAATCCTCTAAAAAGACTGATATCTCTTCCCCCTGTTGATTACAGCATTGATGTAGCATTTACTGTAATGTTAGTTAATAATTGGTGGGGACTGGGGACTTTCACAGGAATTTGGCAACACCACAACAGAAAAAAGACAATTATTAACATTAATGTAAAACAATAACTTCTTTAAAAAAAAAAATCTTGTGTGATCAATGACAATCAACTGATTTAATTGTTCTTCAATTTTTCTATTTTTTTTTTTTTTTAAGTTGCACAATGCAGTGTACCACATCAATAGTCAGCATCAGGAGCCAAAATTACATTCACATTTGCAGCATTTGTAAGATTTCTTCAACTTACATTGACCGTAGCAATTACAGGGTAAGGACCTTACCTAATTTTAGTCATTCTTTATTAAAATATTGTCCTTCTAAATAAATATTCAATAAAACATACTTAAAAATGTTGGTGACGTGGCTTAACACAGTCAACACTAACCACTAGAACATGCCTCCATCTCCCCAAGCATGTTTTGACAACCAACAGGAAGGAGAGTAAGCAAAAACCAAAGTACTCAGATGAGGGTTCCTTCTGCTTGTGTTTAAAGCCAGTAAACAGAAGCAAAGGTAAAAGCAAAAATATTCATGGTTAAGACAAATTAGCATTTATCTATCTCAAATTGTCTTTAAACAAAGCACTGCAAGTGTTAGCCAACAACTGGGAGGCTTTTTTTGTGTACAATTACAGAATTACACTGCTGCATGATGATGATGATATAGTGCAGAGGAGTGTACTGGTGTGTGGCTGATTAGGATAATTATCCCCACAGCTATTAGTCTGCTTTCCTGCAGCAATGTGTCGTTAATATCTTGAAAAGCTCTTTGTGGAAATAAAGGGAGTTGAACCATTACATAACCCATGCACTAAACCATGGTTAGATCTTTCACATTACTGTTGCTGAATATGCAGGTACAAAATGCCAAAACGTGTGCACATCAATGTATACGCTTGGACTTATCAGTTTCTTGAATTAAATTGAACAGTTCGCCTTGCAGACTCAAATGTGGCTGTGTGGCATGTAGACACACATTTATTTTATTAAATGTGTATTTAGTGTATATAGTATTTTATTTGCAGAGTACACTAACATGTATAACACAACAAAACAGTAGATCTGGGAATGACAACTGCCTTAAAAACGGGGGCATGACAGACCATAAGATACACAGAGTCCTTTGAAAAAGCATGTGTAGTCATCTATACTATATAATAGATAAAACACTTCTCCATTCGGCTGCTCCCATTAAGTTGCCACAGTGGATCGCTCTTCTCCACACTACCCTGTCCTCTACATCTGCCTCTTTTCACCTTAACTACCTGCATATCTTCCTTCACCACATCCATAAACCTCCTCCTTGGGCTTCCTCTTTTCCTCCTGCCCGACACCTCCATCCTCAGTATTCGTCTACCAATATACTGCATACACTTCATTCAGTTTAATAGGTTATTTGTGGATGAAAAGTAAACCCACGACCCCGCAACATTTTGTGGCAAACACAGATACATAAAAAAAGAAGAAAAAAATTCTATTTGATAGGATTCATTGGTCTGTGTTAAATAGCCGGTGGTTATTACCATTTTTAGTGTTTCATGTTATCTCTTGGTGCAGAATACAGACAACCAAGCTTTTCCTTCTAGCAAAAATACAAAACTAATATTTAACTTTTAATGCAACATATTCAGTTTTGTTAGATTAAATCATTAAAATGTTGATAATTCTAATAGTGTCTATGAAGCTTACACCCATGGTGCATGGGACAAGCTCATCCTCCTGCAACTCATCATATATTCAGGTAGAACTGACTTAGAATTGACCATTTTCAGTCCAGTATATTTTTCAACACATCAAAATCAAATACTTACTAAAACTTTACAAATACAAAAAAAAGACAGAACTAGATTACTAATTACTGCAAATATCCATCACTTTGATAATACTTTAGGTAGCTGGGATGAAGATTTTAATGTAAACACAGACCACCAAGTTTACACAGCAGACAGATGCCCAGCTGTTGAAGCGGGAAAACTGCTTTTCTTTCATTCATTTTTTACATGCCGAGATGAGATAAGGCTGAAAGATTTACTGGCCTCCATCAGTGTAGAATAGAAACCCATGCTACATGAGTGGATGCGCGTGTCAGATTTATTTATTCAGTAGTAAAAGAAGCAATCCTTAAACTGTGGGCTTGAGCTGCTACAGTCACAGGTTTCCCACTATTCTTCAAAATATTTCCAGGGCATTTCTAGGAAATTTCATGGATCACAGATTTACATCCTAAAGTTACATCCTTTTCCCAGAAGTTGAGGAATACGTGACACTAATGCTAATGATAAAGTATGATTTTGCTTAAGGGATACTTACTCAACAGATATCTCCCAGTATATTGAATGAAATAAATGCTTTGATTTTAGCAGCTCTAATACAATGCCCTACCCTTTCTCTTTTCTCTTCCAAACCCTATTTAACTCTGTTAAGGCCTGAAAGTTTCAACTAGAGTATCGATCTATTGCATAAGCCTAATAAATGAATGCCAGAAACTGCAGGCTGGCCTGGAGGCACTTTTCCGATAGACTTAAATGTGATGGCATCATAGACCTGGCCAGGACATAAGTCTTGTGAAACCTTACAGCTGGTGCAGTGACACATTGTAAAGAGCATTTAGTGATAAATAAGGCTTTACACCTAGTAAATAGACATTCTGCTATGTAATATGACTTAAACCTAATACATATGTTCCCTTTACCCCAGTCAACCTGAGGCACACATTTTAGGAACATCAGAATGATAGAATCCACTAACATACTGTGATATGCTCCATTAGACCGGTAATCTCTATAACCTGAAGCATAAATCAAAGACTATACTATAAGCATCCAACAGGATATACTATGTGCACCTGAATCAAATGTCAATATTAAACCAACTAGGACAAATTAGGAAGCTTTCATCATCGCAGGGCCTTTTCCTAACTTGCTTTGTCTGCAGTTTTAAATCTTGAGAGTCAATCAGAAAAGCCACCGTCTTTGACAGGCAGGAGGGGAAAGATTAATGCCATAGTTCAACGAGATCTGACAGAAAAAGGGGGAAAGTGAATTTGGTTCCAGGCTGCTGAGCTCCATCTGCTGCTTTATTATGGCACCGCTCCACTGCAAGCCTTCACCCGGTGTCTCTCAGTGTGCTCTAATCCGTCACTCATATTCTCAGAAATAAGACGGCTTAGTGTGTAACACATCTGTAAGGTATTATATCACTTTCTCTACTATTAATTCATTGTTCAACTAAACTGCAGGTTCATCTGTACATGTTACTAGCAGGACAGCCTTCCATTTCCTCTGCTGGTCACAGCGGTTTTACACCACCACAGGGAGTTGGTGAAAGGAAACTGAGCTGGATAATGGAATAAGAGGTGCACTTGGCAAAGACAGCCATTGTTGACTCAATGACGTCTTTTCTGCATGCATGAGGCATTACAATCAGTCTGATCGCAGTAGGAAACAGCAAACAAGTTTTTTAAAGTAAGGCACTTGCATTTAATCTCAATGGCATAGACCTGCACTTGCTCTCACCACAACTAATTCAAAACAATGGTTATATTATATAAAATAAAATATTATATGAACAAAATGTTTTTTCATGAAAAATATATCTTTTCCTATGTATGGAAACTTATGAGACACTATGTATCGAAATAAGGTAAAATGACAGTGATGTTTGACAATGTTGGGCATCCCCTTTTCTGTTTATAATGAGAGAACTGGAGGTTTGCTTACATTATGTATGCCTATATTCGCCCTTCATTCTTTCTCTGCAAAAAAAACAAAACGCTTAAGCTACCATACAAACCTCATCGATTTATCTCTGTTGCTGCCAATTTCTCTAATTCCAATTACAACAAGAGGATCTGGGACACATGGACAAGCACAACCTGGACTCTCTGAACCTTGTTGATAGTAAATAAAAATTGCTACTGCTACATTTCTGCATATGGGTTTATAGACATGAACATAAGCCAAAGAAATACAGTCAGCACTTTGGCATTAGTGCTAAGAGAGGTGAAACTGAATCCTTGGGGGGGCGCGGGGGGGGGGGGGGGTTTGGCGGTGCCCGTCAGCAAAAATTAAAATGCTAAACCAAATACATTTTTAACAAAAAGAAAAAAATCACAGGATCATCACAATAACAAAAAGCACATAGTTCAAGTGATTTAAAGATAAACCATATGGATATTTCCATAGACGTGAACAGAAATCCCAATGATGCCAAGTACGTTTTCATATATAACAAAAGTGTAGTAGGCACCCAGTCCTAGCAACCACACAGGAGACGATCACACATTTTCACCGTTATTTATTTTACAGAAAGTCTCCCAACAATGTTTCTAAGATGTTCAACTTTTGTAAGTTGTGAAGTGTTGGGCTAATACTAAAAAGAGAGGGTTTCAATTCCCAGCAGCACCAAGCCACTTCTGTGGGTCCCTGAGCAAGGTCCTTAACCAACTGCTCACAGCTCAGCTTGCATGGTATGCAAGGGGCGTCTGCCAAATGCTGTAATTGCAAAATGTATTTATTCGAGGAAAAGTATAATGATGTATTTGCCACCCCATATAATTTTGTCTCAGCAAAGAACCAAACTTGTTTCCTTTTTGCAGCAAGCCATTACTGCGGCTTGAGAAAATGTCATATGTCTACAATTTTTCCCAATTTTCAGCATGATTCTGGACTGAAGTGTATCAGCCACCTTGCCCACATACCATGCAAGCTGAACTGTGACACGCGAATAGAGCTCATAAAATGTAGATGGTAAAGATTGGCTAAGGCACGTTAAACAAAGAGCCTGATTAACGTTTCCAGTGGAAGTCTTACTATAATTTACAAACAAAAACTTTCTTTACCACAAGAGAGTTTAAATAAAAATATAAATAATTTTATACTAATTATTATCTTACGTTGTAGGAAGTGGCCGTGGTGGCCTGCTGAAGATTTTGGGTTATTAACCTACAGTTGGAAGAACTGCTCAGTTGGATACATGCAATAACTTTCAGCCTGGGTAAGGGGTGTCTTCTCAAATGACAATTTCTGCCAAGTCACTAAACAAGGACTCTAAAAATCATATTTGTAGAAAGGTTCAAATGAAATAAATCTCAGAAATTCCTTATTATACTGTTATGTCAAAAGACTCGCCAGGAAAATTGTCATAAAATGAAATACCATATTTTCTGGACTATAAGTGGCTACTTTATTCCTAGGTTTTGAACCATGCGGCTTATACAAAGGTGCGGCTATTTTGAGGATTTTTCTTTTACCGCTAGGGGCACTCTAACCGGAATTAATATAAAAAATAAGATAGACGAAAGATCAATGCAAAGAAAAATAGACTACGCTACTTTTTCTTTAGCAGATAAAACGCGCACGATTAATTACTAACTATTATTTTAATTATTTTAAAATCATCATGAAAAACACACGAAGAAGTTACAAGTGGTGAGTAGTCTTTCACAAAGACCGTCCGGATGTGAAAAGAATCCTTTTCTGATAACTGTCAGTGGATCCTAACAGCGTGGAGTGCTGTGGAAGAATCCACTATCACCAACGGGTTCCGGGTTTTTCTACGCAGAGAGAGCAGCGCACCTTCAGAGCAAACTTCACCGGAGGATGGCAGTGAGACTGATGGAGACAGATGTGACAAAGCGCTTATGAGACTGTTTAACTCCCACACTGAAGACGACGACTTTATTGGTTTCAGCAAAGATGATTAAAGTAAATCGGTAAATAAATACCGGTTATTTTCTCTTGGTTCTGTTCCGTTTTAATCAGCAATGTTGCTGCTATGTTAAAAAGCAACTTTTGGAAAGAATCTGTTCAGGTACATACATGTACATTTTCAGTACAATATCATTCTGTACATGCAGTAAATATGTAATTTTTCAACATAGATATCTGCGGCTTAAAAAAAAAAAAGGGCAGATGCGGCTTATATACAGGTACGCTCTATAGTCCAGAAAATACGGTATACAGAAAACCTGCTGTAAATTCTGATGAGCGCCGTTCAAACCAGATTGGTAACTACTGTACTAAAGTAATTTCAGCGGATTCAGTGATACATTGCCTCATGAATCCAAATTTTACTGGGAAACTGTAGTTTAAAGCCTTAAGACTTAAAGCCCTGAGTGATTACTGAGGCTGCAGGTCAAAGTTTATCATGGCCTCTTTATGATGATGGCCATGATCTTTATATGGCCTTCAATTTTGACCCAATTGTGTCCATGTGCTACACATTTAGGAGTCATAAGTCTCATATATAAAGTTTCAGGTCAGATTCTTCATCTAAAGGGGAATATATGACATGACAGCAGCAGCGCAAACTTGAATGATTACTGTAAAGATTTCACTGTATTCCGTAACAAACATGTGTGCCTATTCTTTGACTATTCGTCTGTTTCAAACATCTGACTGACAAAGCAAATGTTTAAGAGGTTTTGCAGTCAAAAATGATGCTATGTGAGGACAGGAGGAAGTTGGGAATTACACTTGGATGGATCTGAAGCCTGACATGGCAAAGCACTTTCATTCAGCGTTAGCTCCTCTAATGAGTTTATTCATGTTTTTTCCTTCTCTCTTGGAGTTCCTCCATTTAACTGAGGAGTTTAACTATTTAACTCCCTCAATGTGTCGAAAGTAGTCAGTAAGTGGACAGAACTTAGTAAAGGGTTACAGATGACATCATGCTCAAATATAAGTATAAGCTTATTAAACAACGTTGGCACAGTTTATAAGCTGGTCATAGATAAAGGTTCGAAATGGATGTGCTCTAATCCTGGAGACTCTTGACACAATGAATACAAAAATGTCTACAGAAAAGACCACTGTCATATGATGGCGACATGTATAGAAAAATGTTCTATCGGATATTTAGCTGGATAATGAAATGGATTCCTCTGTAATGTATCTAGGTGTGATGTAGATGCATGGCATATCCCAACACAGTGTACATTGAAAAAAGGAACCCACCCTAGATAGAAACCTAGAACTCATTTTTAATCATTTAGTAGTTCAGCGGCGACAAGCTATATAAGCATCCACCTCCATCACTGTTTCAAACAGTACAACAAAATGCTGACTTCAGATACCCACGGCATGTACAGTTCTTTTAATAGCTGTTTATAACAAATTAATCTCTTAGCTAACATGGCCTCATATCTAAATTGAAAAAAAAAAAAAGAAAAAAGATAACAGCTCAAACACACCCTTCCTGATAAAAAGCTGAGATATGCAAAAATAATACCAGAAAAAGTTAGTAAAAACTTAAATATAGATAATTATATAGACTTTTTATTGCGGCAAGCATGCAAAGCTAAATGTGTAAAAAAAAATATTCTCTACTGCCTGCTTATATCCTTTTCTGTCCCACACACACCTTTCAAGTAATAATGCAGAATAACATTTTTCTTTTTTATCTATAATAATGTCGGCGTCAGCTGTCCTTTTTAAATGATGTTGTTCCTGTTGGTTCTTGTTGATGTACATCATCATAATTCGATGACATCAGATAAACAGTCACCAGGTGAATGAAAAAACTAAACGCGACGCACACTGCCAACAAATCAGATTACAAACGATTACACCGTAAAGTCGCAGCCTACACTGAGCCTAAGTCTATTAGAGTACTGTTCCGTTTAAGTTCACTTCATTTACACTGGGAATGCTAGTACACGTCACTAAATGTTATTATGTCACATATTGATGAATTCCTTAGAAGGATCGAAATCCACTTTCTGAATAGGTCATTTTCTTTACCCTATAGAGGCAAGTATCTGATCTTATATGCTCTTTTGGATTGTTCTTGGTAGATTCCCTTTAATAATAGGACTAATTTATTACATCATTAAGATACCCAGTTTAGGTATAACCAGGCAGAATCTAAGACGACTGTAATTAATAAAAGTACAATAAAAACTTACTTCCTTAGGTGCTCATGTTCCTTAAGGAAAAGTTCTGTCCGTCGGTTGTTCACCCCTGAGCCACTCTTGTATGTCCTAATAAAAAAGAAACACATTAGCACATCATTTATATTACAATATTATAGCTCAGCACCGCCAGGAGTTTACGATCCGAGAAGTTAGCACAAAAAGAAGCGTTTACATTTTTTTTTTTTTTTTTTACATTATTTGGCATACCCTCTTAGCCAGCACTCATCTTTTGCCTCATCTCTTTTAAACAACTGAGCAATTAGGTTAAAAGGCCATGCTCAGGGGCCCCAACAGTGGTAGGTTGGTGGTGATTACATCCTTATTTTCCAGTTAGGTCAACTGCTTAACCACTGTGCTACCACTTCCCCAAACAAAAACAGCAAATGCTCACAAATAACATAAAACAGAGAAATGTTTTATGTTTTCATGATATTTACCCATCGAATTATTTAATTTGAAATGTATTAATATTTTTATTTTATTTTATAAAACTGTTTAAGGTTTATTGTGATATCTGATGATATAAAGATGACGTTTAGAATCATGACGTGGTTGCTGATGCATTTATTTTTCTCACTTTCATAAAGGTTTCACTCATTAATTAAAGAGGAATACTTTGCTCTTGATATTTGCTCTGTTTATAGATTCAGTTAGAGTCGAGAAGAGACAAATTAAGATTTTCTGTTATCACTCACGTGATGTGTATAACTGTAGGCCAGGTTTCCTTTTCCCAAGTGTAATAAAATAGCACGTATTTATTGTTAAACACTAAAACTTGATAAAACTTGAAAGACTTCTGCTTTGAATTTTAAACATCGGCTAAAAATGTAACAAGTGTTAATTCTTTATTTAGCTGGTTTTATGGTTAAATGATGATATATCAAAGAAACTTTGGCAATGAACTGTTTCACCAAAAATAATTTTAGATAAAATATTAATTCAAATTACAGCAGTTATAGATCATAAGTTATAGACTTATTAATTAATCAGATTCAACAATTCTTAAGCAGTGTGATAAGATGCATAATCTAAACCAATGGTTCCCAACTACTAGGCTGCAAACTACTAATTTCTGCTAAGTCTGAACAAGGTTTTATTTAGAAAAATGGCAGATCCTTTTTGTTGCATCTATGACTCACTCTTGACGTATGCCAAAATGCCCGTCTCGGTCACATGATACAAAATTACACGAATTGGAATCTACATAAGCAACACAGGTTCAGGTGTTATTGTCTCTCATTATCCCTAGATGGGACCATCTCGTTACTGGGAAACAAGCTCAATGCTTCCACTCATTCAGCGTTAAAGTAAGTTGTATTTTTCATGCATATTTCATGTTTTATGTTTTAGTGGTGCATCTTATTTAGAAGACATGTTGAAGCATTACCATAGTGACCAGAGAGAATGTTTCTTGTGTTACGCTGTGTTGTTAGCACGACATTACAAGGGCGCTGCTAATAAAAGTTGCATGAGTACACAATAGATTAAAGGCTGGTCAGTGAAAATATTCATTCATTCATTCATTCATATTCACTCATAACTTGCTTATTTCCTATTTCTGGGTCACGGAGGTCTTCTGGAGCCTATACCAGTACATACAGGCAGGGTTACAGCCTAGACAGGTCACCAGTCCATCACAAGGCCACACACAGGTAAACAACCAAACACAATCACGCTCGCTCCTATGGCCAATCTAGAATCACCAATCAATCTAATGTACATGTTTGTGGATGGAAACCGGAGTACTCTGAGAAAACACACGTAAGCACCCGGAGAGATTTCTGTACAGAAAGATCCCTTGTCTGGAAATCAAACCTGGGACCTTATTGTGAGGCGACTGTGTTAACCACTACACCACCCTGCTGCCCCAAGAAAACATTGTCTTACGTTAAAAAAATAAATCCATGGCACAATGCGGCTGGCGACAGATGCGCTAAACCACAAAATTGACCTCCAAAATTCCATATTGTAGAACTACAGTTGCATTGTTTTGAAAAGCATTTGGTCGAACTGCAGTTATTTGTCGATAAGTGATAGAGCCGACAAATATTTTTGCTTTCGATTAGCTGATTAATCTCATACTACCTTATGTGAGGGCCTGCAATTGTGTGCTTTAAGCTGAATGGTTTTGTAGAGCAACCCTGATTTAATTTTTTCTCCCATTTATTTATTTTTATTTCCCTATTCTATTCTTATTTTGTTACTTTTCTAGAGTCATAAAGAACATTTCACTACATGATGTACTGTTTATAATCATGTACAGTATGTAAAGCAGTAGTTAAAGGGGCATGTTTATTATTTACACTCCTTTAGCTGTATTAAAAACAATACAATACATTTACAATAGGGATAAGTAAACAAATAACTGCATAAGCTAAAATAAATGTTTCAATAATTATCTATGAATCCAATAAGCAAACACATTAATAAAACAATTGATTGCTGCAGCACTAGTATACAGTAGAATATCATTGTCAATATTATTGGTAGATCTGCTTCAAATGTAACTTACAGAGGGCAGGGCATTTCGGGTCTATTAATCAGCGTTGCCCCCTCGAGCTTGAGCTCGAGAATCCGAGCTAATTTAACACTGAGGCTTTCTTCTTCCGGCTGTCTACACAGAGAATTCAGCCTGTACTTCTACAGAAAGCATTTAGTGTGAATAATGAATGAGTGCAGTGCTGGGAAGACCAAGCCTATCCAAGGAGTTAATCAGGGCAGTTGCAGGCAAAGAGCTTCCCATGGTCTGTGGATCCGGAGGCTACACTCCTCAGCCTACTGCCCACACGAATTAAAATCAACCTACATTTCGGAGAGTAACGGCTGGTAATGGATGAGACAAACCAAATGCTAAAACCGCCAAACATAAAGCATCCTCCACCCACTGGTATGTGTTAGGTATATGGATATCACTCTGCTCAGAGGGAAAATAGGTTCACATACCAATCCAATAAAAACACGACAGTGACAGCTAACTTAATCATTTCAATGACGCTATAAAATGTATAGCCCTGGATTATATAACACACAAGCGCACACACTCACTATCATTTATGCATGCTGGCATTTCTACTGTACTGTGGTGCAATGCAGATCAGGCAATGGGGGGCGGGGGGCACAATGAATACAGCGACAGGCAAAAGCTCCACAGTAATCACTGGTGCCCTCATGCTGAAAGAGGGACTCTGCAGTCACACACACACACACACACACACACACACACACACACACACACACACACACACACACACACACACACACAC
>JAOTRA010000037.1:6109720-6126350 GCA_026260255.1 Pseudolaguvia tuberculata | reverse complement strand
TGAAGGAAGATATGCAGGTAGTTGGGGTGAAAGAGGCAGATGTAGCGGACAGGGTAGGGTGGAGAAGAATGATCCGCAGTGGCGACCCCTAATGGGAGCAGCCGAAAGGAGAAGAAGATTTTGGGACACCATTAAGTATGGTAGTATGAATAGTATGGATAGCTGGAAGATGAATTTAGATGACAAAAACGCCACAGCGCCATTCTCTGGTACACACAATACAACCCACATCACCACTTTACATTTTCGATTCTTTACAATGTATTTGTAAGCGTCATCCATCCATCCATCTCAAACTTTCATTCTAGTTACATTTAAGACCATATGGGGTGGTATAGTGACATAAACACCAGTAAGAAGGTCCCGGGTTCAAGTTCAGGGCCTGTATGTTGATTTGGTACTCTGGTTTCCACCCAGTCCAAAAATATAGCCTATAGAAATGAGTGTGTGTGCTTGTCTCTGCAATGGACTGGCGACCTGTCCAGTGTGTAGCCCAGCCTTTTTCCCCAATGTGTGCTGGACAAGGCTTTAGTTGACCCCAAATTAGGGAATACATAAGTTAGAAGCGACATGATTATATAAATAAGCACTAAAAACTAACTGTGACCGTTTCTCCAGATTCCTCCACACTGTCATGCCACATTCATTCATTCATCTTCTAACCCGCTTATTCCCAAATCCGGGGTCACAGGGGTCTGCTGCGCCTATCCCAGCACCAGTCCATCTCGCTGCCCCGTCCTGCCACAAATAATCATTTATACATTGATTCTTTAATGGTTAATTAATTTATGCCTTTATTGGTCAATATATTGCTTAAAAGCTGAAGTAAAATCTTTTAATGCAGCAGTCTTATTTTTTTTTTCTGCCTACATGCACGGACAAACACACTCAAACACATCATAAATATAGATAAAATGTATTTTCAGTCACACATTTATTCCAGTCTGAGTCCATTTCAGTGACCAAACAAGTGAATATAAAGTCAGCTTAAACATCATGTATCAGAGCTCATTTAAAATTGCTGTCCATTTACACGTGTGACTTTAAATATGTACAATCACCTTTGCATCTAAAAGGACACAATAATAGGTTCGCTCAAATTTACATCCAGACATCAGAATCAAACGATCAAATTCAGTTTTACAGTTCATCCACTGAATTAACATAAAACAAAACGGAGAAATTAGTGTATTCAAAAAATGATTGTTAGTGAGCAATTGTGTGTGTGTGTGTGTGTGTGTAAGGGTGGGTGTTTCGGGGACTGAGTTACTACCAGTAATAGGATGGGGGTTAAATAATATTTTCAAGCAGAAGATTGATTCAAGTACTAAAATAAAATAACATGTAGGTTCAGGCTACCTAATTAATCTCAGGATGTGAAAATAACAATTCAAGGAAATTAAATTACCCTGGTTACTGACATAATCCCAAAAATGAGTCATATCCGTAATTTTGCCTGTGCTTAGTTTTGATCTTTTTATGAAGTCTATAAAAGTCCATAGAAATATGACTCGTTTATATTTTCCTTAAAGTTAATTGGCAGTAAGTGATACAGCTAGGCCACTTTTAGGTTCATCAATTTTTTTTTTAAATAACCATTTGGTTTAGTGAACTGCATGATGGAAATGATTAACTAAGGTGTCATACGAGTGAATTGAAATCCATAAGCACCGGTATAAACACAGATCAGAGGAGGATCTCAGTATTTAGGTTACGAGGCACAAAATTACCCAGAATTGCTCCGTTTTGGAAAGGATGAAGCAGCACTTCTGCTCTACAATGATTTATGAACAAACTATGTCAGACCACAAAAGGATGTTGTTGTGGAACAAAAGGATTAAAAAAATTAATTTTGTCTTGGTTGCGCCCCAAATGAGTCCAAACAACACAACGTACAGACATCAGACTGATCTTTACACCCCAGTGGTTTCCAACAGGCAGCAATGGCTCAGGCTGATTATACAAGGCACTGTTTAGTAATCCTGCTGAGTTTTCATTCATGTGGGCAATTGAATTAACATACAAACCGGTAGAGACTCCACACTATCAACAAGTACAATTCAGCTTAAAATAAATAGCATGTTGGTTGAAAGCAGATTTTAAGGTTGCATACATTAACATGTAAAACAGTCCGTCTCACTAGACCATTAAGGTGCATCCTGGGTTGGATTACATGGCAGTCTGGGCAGTCATGCCCAGTGAGATGAGCTCAGTTGGACGGAGAGCCAATATAACTCTGACTTCTGTCTTTCTTACAAATACCAGTTGAGTAACAATGTAAGACGTAAGCACTGCAGGAAAAGTTTAATATCAGAGTTTGTTGGCATACAGAGTGTCTTCATCACTTTCACTCTCGTCCTGAAACTCATGGCTCAGTAGGGACTTCTTGGAACCCATAGATGTCAGTCGGATCTCATCCTCATAGTCATCTCGGTGCTGGCGCAGCCGGTGAAAGCCGTCCTTTTGCCTGTTAGACTTGACTGAGCAGACACACCAAATGATGCAGGCAGTGATGGCCAGAGCAGTCATGGCTGCAGCTGGAGGAAAAGGACAAACCATGCAACAAAAAAAAAAAAAAAAAAATGAAAAGACAAAGCAAATCCTTGTCTTCAATAGGATATCACCATTACAAATGAAAAGTCCTAGCATGACAATTGTCCTGTGTGTTATAGTTTTGTTCTGCACAGAGCACTAACTCTGACCATAATCCAACTGAACACCCTTAGGATAAACTGGACCGCCGACTGACCTGCCATCAAAGCCTACTATTGTAGCTAAATGAGCAAATTTCTAAATTTACTGGAGTAATTCATTATGAACACACCCACTAATTTCCCCCCAAATCATTTAAAACCATTCAGATTAGAGTTTGCTGCTGTCCAGGTTGTACCTCACCTGCAGATGCCACCACTAACTCTCGTGGTAAACCGAAGATGCGGTTGTCTGTATCAAACTCAATAACAATGGGAATCGCCGCCTCGTATGATGAAACAATCACCTGAGGGAAACAGAAGCCGGAATGATAGACATTTAATTAGGCTTCAGGTATGTTCCATTTAATTTTGTTTTATTTGTATAGTGTATTTTATAATAATTTGTATATAATGAAATGAATGCCGCTAGCGACGATTACTCAATGTTCAAAACTGTGTGTGCATAAACATTCAGAGCCGCCCGCAGCATCTAGAGCTGCATCTGCCTAAATTTAGCTCACAAGTCAAAAGTTTACTGGATTCCAGTTACAGTGTACTGTATGTGTCCTACAGTAATTCTCTATTAGACGGGGGAAGAAAATTAAAACCCAGGCAGAACTGATATGTTCAGTTTGACGCATTTCTGTGGTGTTTTGCACAAACATGGCCTAAACCATATACATGCTTTGTTTTTCAGTGTGTTCCAATTATATAAACAGAACAGGAGTTACAGTTCTGGTAGTTAATTTTAATGTAGGTAGTAACATGAATACGTGCAGAGGAGGGCCATGCAGTATATCGGTAGACGAATGCTGAGGATGGAGGTGTTGGGCAGGGGGAAACGAGGAAGACCAAGGAGGGAGTTTATGGGTGTGGTGAGGGAAGACATGCAGGTAGTTGGGGTGAAAGAGGCAGATGTAGAGGACAGAGCACAAGCAATCTGCTGTGGCGACCCATAACTGGAGCAAGCGAAAGGAGAAGACGACGACAAAACAAGTAGTAACAGTTCATGTACAATTGAGATTATACTTTTGAGAATAGATATACTAAAATATACTTAAATATAAAATATACTTTTGAGAGCAAGTTTAACTTGCCCTATATTTTACTCATGGAACTTTACTTTGACTTTGCTAAATTTGATAGCATTCAGTCATTACTAGTAAAACTATTCACAATAATAAGATTTAATAGCATAATAAAATATGTTTACCCTAGGAACATACACAGTAAAAAAAAAAATCTCAAACCCTCTGCCGCTGCTGTTGGTATCCCTCTGCTACAGCTTCAATGCTGTGTGATCCTGGAGCCAGCAAGGCATGGAAGTATCCACCCTCACCACTGAACACTCGCACGCCACCATTGAGCACGATCATTGCCCCCACTATGGGCTTGCCACTTTTGTCCTTTACGATTCCACAAACTCCTTTGTGAACCTATGAGAATAGAATGAAATTTTAGCCAGGAAGGCCTGAACCCCAATTGCTCAGTTGTACAAAATCGATCAATATCGCTCAGGATGGGGGCATCTACCAAATGCTGTAAATGTAAATAAGTAAATAATTTGAGAAAACTTAGTGAATCAAAACTAACTGACCTCTACCAGCATACTAAGTAGAGACTTCCTGTTCTCAGTCCAAAGAATGGGCAGCTGATCGGCCGGTGGAAACAGGCAACAGCTAGTGTATACAGTAATCTCAGGACAGTGACCAAAGTCCACACTGAAGTCCTATAACACAAGTCAAATGTAAACAAGCTAAACAAAACCTTCAGTCGTTTCAGTGCAGTCTGTGAGGGATAGTTTATAAACTATGTGGGAAGTGGTAGCCTAGTGTTTAAGGTGCTGGACTAATACCAGAAAGACCGGGGTTCAATTCCCACCTCCACCAAGCAACCATTGTGGGCCCTTGAGCAAGGCCCCTAACCCAAATGGCAAACTATAACTATAACTGTATAAATGAGTCATATCTTTTTTTTTAGAATTCTTCAGTAATATCCAGGCTAATATCTTGGGTACGACTGACCGGTGAACTTTACCAAATAACTCAGTTTGAGTCTTGCAGGTGAAGTTGCTTTAGCTCAAATTCAGTAGTTGTGTTTTACACAGCCTTTGTTCTGGTTGTGTGTGAATACATCTGGAACAACACATTCAGCCAGGAAACATTGATAAGAGGTCTCCTGGCTGTAGTCAGGAAATGAAACAGACTAATCCCACTCATCTTGTCAGATTACACAATGGACCAAGACTTTTTTTCTGTAAACATAGCTATATAGAAATACTGTTCATATCTATACCTGAAAAAATTTATCTACCAATTTTTGCACAACTTTAACATAATATAATCCAATTATTTCTGTTATTCATGCTTAACCAATTTTGACTCTTGCACAACATTCCAAGAAACAGGCATGCTGATAAAGATTCAATTACAGAGGGCAACAAATCCTAGTCTCCTGACTACATGCATATACTATCTACACACACATACTCATTTTATATATGTTTCTATGTGAGGGCATCATCAGTTTTCCCAAGTATTGAGGTGGTTCAAATTTTTTTTATGAGCTATAGAAAATCTAAAAGAAGATACAAGATTATGTTTGTTTCTTTGCACTAAAAAAATCTTTCATCCAAATTTGATTTTCTTTCTCCACCGTTTGGATTTTTTTGCTGGTTGGCATGTGCTATTACCTGATCAATCCCCAAATAATGTTAATACTATTATTAATCTACTTCATAAACAAAATGTATTGTAGTTTAAAAGCCAGTGTTTATCATCAAATACAGATATGTACAATATTCATTAAATTCATATTAAATTGCTCTGGATAAGGATGTAAAATGGCTGCGGTATTATTTACCTTCATGCTTCCCATGTGACTGTGTTTCTCTGCTGCCCGCAACACTCCATCAGGGATGTTTCCCACTGAAATATTCAACATCAGATTTTTATATATTTCAAAAGGAAAACTTTTCTATAAGCTAAAGGTTAAACAACTTCAACACTGTGTTCCATAATTAAATTAGGAAAAGTTACGATTTCATTTTTTTTTTTTTTTTTTAAAGATTAAAGAAGTTCACATACTCTGGCTATTGTTTGGACATCCAGTGTCGCCTAAGTGCATTGTGGGATGGTTGCTTGCATAAACGGTAGCCAAATACTTCAAAGTGCTCTCATTTTCAACTGAAAAAAAAAAACCCCCAAACAAATCCCATTACAAAACAATCTCCATAAGTGGCGACCATGAAGCTGTCACCTAAACAGAGAGAAATAAAACCTGATTGAACTGGTTTGTCATAAGGGTAGGTAACCAGTACAGATCCTCCGTCCAGTGCAACAGACAGAGTGAAGCCCTTCTCCTGTATCAACTCCATTACAGCACGAGTCTCAGGTTGAGCTTCAGTGGAGCGCTGTGATGCATTACCTAGAGGGAGAAAAAATTCCCATTAGGAATTTTATAGAGGGAAAATTTCCAGATGTTCCTTATCAAACCAGACATGATAGTGTTTAGTTTGCATGTTTTGCTTAGTTGAAATGCATTGGATTTCTTCTTTACTACAAAGAAATGAACTATACACATACTGGCATGTCTATATAAATTGCCCATAGTGTGTGAATAGGTGGGTACAGTATGAAAAGCACTACGCTCTATGCGATCATGTATAAAATAAGCGGTTTGGAAACAGTTGCATACAATTTTTACAAAAACTTGCCAAAGAAATCCATGTCGAGGTCTTTGCCGAATGCATTAGTCATACCCACAGAGGAGGAGCACTCTTTTTCCTTAGCCAGCTCACGACCATCTGGGTTAATGGAAGGAAGTATAACGATTCTTGTCTCGTTGATTAACTAACAAGGAAAAAAAAGAAAAGAAATGTGAAATTGAGAAAAACATTAAACTGTATTAAAGATTACTTGAATTACTTTATGGCATGCGCAGATATTAAATCAAACAAATAAAAAAATAAATAAATTAAAAAAAAAAAGAGATTTACATGATTTGTCATACAAAACTAGACTTGTTGTTTAAAGTCTGTTATGACAAAAAAATATGGCAGATGAAAAAAATAAATAATTAAATGACATGACAGTGTTAGAAAATGTTGAATGTGGTGGGAGGAAAACAGGTTAAGGGGTTGGACTGCTGATCAGAAGGTCATTGTTTTGATCCCAGAACCACCAACTTGCATGTCCCCAGAGCATGGCCCATTACCCTTAACTGCTTAGTCACTCTGGATAAACAGCAGCTGCAATTTTAGTGGTTCTTTACCCCCTAAATAGTTACCCATGGGTAAAATATTGTATAAAATGAACTAACTTGAAGATGCCTAATGTTGAAAAAAGTGTCATTTTATGTCTTACCCTTGTTATAGCAGGATTTTTGCCATAGTTAATACACAGGTAAGCAGCAAACTCCAGCAACAACTCTGTGCCGACTGGAGCATTGCCATGGATGCCAGCTACAAATCGGATCTTGGGTTTGGATGGCTCTGACAGCTCAGGGTTTTTGGAGATTTCCAGGGCCCAGATGGTTCTAAACTCCACACTCTGTCCAAGGCTAGACAGAATGAAACAAGGTAACTGCACTAAATCAGTGAATGTGTGACAAAGCAAACAATGTCCGAGGTGCAATTATTTTCTCTATTCTTTTTCGGAGTGCTTGACTGATCATAGCAGGACATTTTAGTTGTACTGAGAAACCATCCCCACTACCATCCCCAACTACCATCCCCACTAGCAACAGCTGCATTAATTGCTCAAACAGGTTTGAACTAGCAAGGATATTTTACAATTGCCTTGCCGAATATTTTGTTTTAGAATCAAGCAACAGCTGGAAATGAGCCGCTAGCTGGTCTTACAACATTTCCAGAGTCTTCTCTGAGGTCATGTCCTTCTTAACTTTAAGTACACTGTGAGCCTACATGAGACAGGGAGGCTCGGGCTATTAGTCACTAGCTGCATTACAGACATAATATTCCTCCTCCTAAAAGAGCGAGTTGGGTTTTCAGTTTTTAATTTTTTTCTACAGCTTCACTCCCCTGACTTGTCAGGAAAAAGGAATAATTGGTTCTGATATTTGATATTGTATAAAAGAGAACCTGTGTAGAAAGGTGATCATGGGGAAGTTTAAGTTGAGGCTGCGCAGGAATTCAGACAGTTCCTTGTAGCCCCGATAGCGGAAGCTGCTGGTGGTGGCTGTGTTTTGCATGAGCTCGTCCATTCCAGGTCCCACTGAAAGCTGCTTGATGAAGCTTTGGAACTCTTCCTTATAGGTGTTTTGCTGGAGAGCAGGACTGTTTGTGTCACGTCCTATGCGAGTCAGTTTAAAGTGCACGATCTCTGCGTCACCATCAGGCACGGTGGCGTAGGTGTCTACAGACTTGTAGCTACAGAGATTGCAAAGGGAATCAGAGTGGTTTTAATTCACAAACAGTTCATAATAACATTTATAAAAAATGTCCTAATTTCCGTGTCAGGACATGTCAAGCAAACATAAAAGTCTTTTATCGTACTGTAATCATTTTCTACACAAATGTAAAATTATTCACATTATGCACATCCGACTTGGCAGAGTTTTACGCTAGAAGCGCTTCCTAATGCAATTGGGACCGGCACTAAGGCTGCACTGGCATTTGCAACCCTACTGGCTGGAATGTTATGGGCAATTTAGACTCACTAAATCAACCTAATGTACATGTTTTTGGACAGTGGGAGGAAACCGGAGTACCCGGGGGAAACATGCAAGCACGGGGAGAACATGCAAACTCCCCTGACTCGGGAATCAATACCTGCCCTCAATATTTTTCTTTATTTATTATTGATAAACTACAATTCAAAATTAATTACGATTCAAATTAACCGTGCAACTGCTCACCCACCCCTGAGCCGAGGAAATTAGGTGGTACGTTCCAGGTACAAGAAGACGCCAGTAATCTCCAGCTGTGTTAGTAGTAATAGGATGATTAATGCCTTCTACAGTAATGGTGGCATTGGGGATACCAGTTCCATCTTTGCTGTCAGTCACCATTCCCTTTACTCCTCTGTGGACCTACACATCCAAAAGTAAATACAAGAAAAATTATTGATGCAATTATTGAATTATTGATATGAGTAGAATCCTCATCCACCAGAACTTCTCCAGTCCGGTATGACTGTTTAAACTAATAGTGGCTCATGATTACTGGTTTATGTTCGATACTGATAAAGATATAGTGGACTTGAGTATCTGCCGATACAATACTAATCCAATATCATATTTTTTGTCTCACAAACAATTAAGCTGTTAACACATTTCTCAGGATGATGCATTGTGCCTAACCTTGCCTTTTAAAAAAAACATTAAGCTCAAACAGTGCAACAAAAATTGTACCTGCCAAAGGAAAAAAAAAAATGAAGAGAACTCAGGTTTCCAGCATTTTTAAATTGTACTTGTAGCAGTACCACTTAGCACAGAAGAATAATTCTAGTACCAAATACGGGATGTATATAAACCTTCTAAATAATCAAACCATAAACCTTAAATACATAAGTAATTACAACATGTTTCTATGCTTTCAAAAGTGCGAGAGGCCAGAAGTTGTTGTCAGATGTCTTGAACTTATAATACACAGATCAATTAGAGAGGAGATAAAGGGTAAGAAACCTGGTGAATAAACTGCATCAGAGATCTACGGTTCTGCTCCCAATACCGTGGCAGCTCCTGTGCTGGAGGATACTTCACACAGCCCAGCTCTATAGTCACCTCAAAGCAGTTAGTGTTCAGATAATTCCAGTCCTGCATACCCCCTAGATGAGATAAACAAAACACACAAAAAAAACAGGCTTTCGTTTAAAGCTACATACATTTATATTTTATTTGTATTATACAAATGTTCTACTTGTGTTAAGGTAAACATTCTAATGAAGAAATATAGGAAACAATTTACTAAAATATTTAATACACAAGTAAAGCTCTACATTCTGGTTTTCATGCCATCTAGTGGTTTACAACAAAATAAAATTAAAGGCACCTTTTACTCAATGTCACTTACAGCCTCCAGTTCAGCCTATATTATCACATTTGGGTGATTATTGCAATTTACTGGTTATTTTCTGGCTTTAGTAATTAATTGTTTGTGAAAATTAATAAAATCCCTATTTTGAATTCGCACATACTCCATGCAGCTGCATTATGGGTCATTAACATGAGTTCAGCTAGTGATGGAGCATTACTGAAGCATCAGAAAACCCCAACGAGACAACTTTCAAATCAGTCCTCTCCATTCACTTACTCTGATTGAAAGTATGGTGCTGCAGGTACTGCAGCTTCCCCATGACCCTCATAAAAGTGTGTAATGATTGCGGTTAGATTCAATGATCTCGGTTAGGTTAAACAATTGCAATGATACGACTATTGAATAATGCCAACATTCTTAGGAAGATGATCAGATGCATGTTATGTCCCTGTATTCAGCCACTTACCAGGCACATTGTACCAAGCAGCTCCATTAGTAATACCATCCTTAAAGTACTCATCATTGTATTCTTTAATATCTTTACAAGGGTGCCCTTTGTGCATGAGTGGATTTTCCTAAAACACAAGAAAAAGCCCTTATTTTTGTTAGGTTTCTCTAGATAACAATGAGCTCACATCTTAAATAGGAAACACGTTTAATAATAGTCCACTCTCACCCGTGAGTAAGCAAGGGCGATCATTTTAAACACGTCATCGTCCGGAGACCTGCTGTATCTACTGACGCCTTCTAGGTCATCATCGTAAGGATAATTTACTACCAAAGAGCCTGAAAAGAAAGACTATTGCTACATGGTAGTCCACAATCATAATAAAATTCAAATGAAATGGGGAAAAAAAAAAAGAATATTTACCTCCGTGTAGGTTTGCTGACAGCACAAATGGGTAACTTTTAGCCCAGTTCATCACCGCTATAGTTTCAGGCTGTCTAGGTTCAGTGATGGTTTGGAACTGGTCAGGAAAATTGCGATTTAGGTCATAGTTGTTGCTGTTATTACGCCCACGATAGCCACTGATATCTCCTGTAATATCACGGGAGCTTTATTAGGATAAATTACAATTTGAACACAATCATATAATATTTCTTTACGTTTTAAGTAGTTTTATAGCTTCTTACCCTCTTGTGCAATTTCATACCCATCTGGGTTCATGGAGGGCAAGATATGGATGCGTGTGGTGTTTACAAGCTGCGTGACCTCAGGGTCGCTGCCGTAGTTACGGCACAGGTACTCTATAAGGTTTAGAAGCAACTCTCGTCCCACCACCTCGTTGCCATGCATGTTAGCGATATACTTAAATTCTGGTTCATCTAAAAAAAAAAAAAAAAAAAGCATTAAAACCCTTGGAATATACGAGACTTTCATTCAATTGACAAACACTTTAATCGACAGGTTTCACATGCAAGATTATCACGAAGGAAAAACTGCAGTACCTTCTTCGTGTTCACCTGGGTTATCTGAGATCTCCATAACCCACAGCAAGCGCCCCTGACCAGACTTGCCGATGGAGTAAAGTCGTGTGATGGAGGGATACTTGGTGCTGAATCTTTGCAGGAAGAGCTCCATGTCACTGTTGTGGTGATGCCGGAACTCCTGTGGTTGCAGTGGCTGTGGCCCTGTAGTGGAGCTGCTTGTAATTATCTGGGTAACATCTGTAATGTCACTGGGGATACTGGAGCCAGGATGAATGTTACTGTTGTTGGTTCCAGGGGTAGTAGAAGGTGAAGTTGTACTTTTGTAGCTTATACTCTCATTATTTAGAGATGCTAGTGTGAAGTTGAGCTCTGTAGCTTTGCCTTCGGTTACTTGCACGCCCGCAATGGTCATCGGCACGTAACTTAAACACACAAAGAAAGTGGAACACAAAAGATTTTACCAAGCTTTGAGTGTGTACAATGCAGGACAAATACAGTAGAACAACAGATATACAGATGTATTTTTATTACATAAATTCTCTTTGTTAGTTTACACAAATTAATTTATAATACAGCAATTGCAAGAAATCTAGCTTAATTTGCTTTTATTGTTCAAATTTCAAGCACATAAAAAGGCCCCATAACCCGCCACTTCCAGAATCCTTGGCAAAGCATTTAACTCTGGCTCAGAAAGAAAAGAACCTTACTGAGAGCAACCCAAGATTAAGTCACATTTCTAGTCTTGTGACTGTTTTATGTAGCATCATGATAGAGCAGAGAATTACCCTGGGGATACAGCTGAGATATTGTAGGTTCCTGGTAGCAGCAGCCTGTAATAGTCCCCGAAGTGAGCAGTGGTAATATTGTGGTTGATCCCTGCCACTGAAATGACTGCATCAGGAAGAGGGGCACCTGTTCTAACTTCTCGGACAAAGCCACGTACGCCGATGTGAACCTGAAATAAGATCCGGTCAGTCAGTACCGATGTATGTGATTTATTATTACTCCATTACCTGTGTGTGTTTGTGTGTGTGTGTGTGTGTGTGTGTGTGTGTGTGTGTATACGCATACTGTAGATACACACACACACATATGAACAGACATACACACACAAAATTTGATCACCTGCTAATCTTTTGTACATTATTCTCAAAGAAATTTTAAGCTTATCATTTTAATGGTAGGTTTACTCCAAATGTGAGAGACAAAATAACGACAAAAACATCCAGAGAAACTCTCAAAAGTTATACACTTTTATACTGGCACTGAGCCGAGATTAGAAGCACAGGACTAAAAGGAACTCTCTCAAAGGGCATGCGCCTAATTACCGCTTGTTACGTATAAAAGCTACCTGTCCACAAACAATTAATCAATCAGATCGAAATTCTACACATAGCCAAGACCAAAAGAAAGTCAGGGGAATATAAAACCCACACAAGGTTGGAATGGGCTACATGACAATAGACTTGGAGAGGGTGACAATAATTGGTGGGATTATTTGCAAATGAAAGCAATGGAAAATAACTTCTCTCCCACGATCTGGGGCTATATGCAAATGCAATGTTACCCTTGTGGGGTTTTAATAATCATGAAAACTGTGAGGAATCGGCTTAAACTAAACAAGTTGGTCTTGCTAACGAGCTACAGCAGCTGGGACCATAGACCAACGGCAACATCGTCGGTACAGGACAACTGTACATGGCATCAAAGAGATGATGGACAGGGCCATCTACCATCAAAACTTGGATAGGAAACTATTTCTTTCAGCTGGGGCATTGAACACGGGCTTCAGTAGGATGTGATCCGAAACACACAGCCAACTTACCAATGGAGTGGCTGAAAAAAAGCTTGTGAAGGTCCTGGAAAGTCCCATCAAGTCTTCAGACCTTAATCCTATACAAAATCTGTGGAAAGACCTGAAGGTTTATGTTGCCAATATCAGCCTTAAAAGCTTCAATTAAAAAAATAAAGGGAGAAATCTCTTTTGGGATGTGAGCAAATCTGGTGACCAATTACAAGAAATTTAGCCCCTGCACGTCTTTGTTGTTATTCTGTCTTTTACTGTTGGAATAAACCTACCATTAAAATTGTAGATTGATCAATTCTTTGTCAGTGGACAAATTAGCAGGGGGAAAATAAAATGACGTTTATACCTGTTCCATGTAAGCCAGCAAAGACTCTCGGTTGTTGTCCCACTCCTTTGCTAATTCTGATGCCAGCGGATACTTGCAGCAACTTAGCTCCATGGTGATTTCCAAGCAGTTGCCTTTTAAATAATTGTAGTCTTGCATTCCCCCTGTTGAGAAATAAATTCAATAGATAATTGAATATGATTGCTGTCACCACATGCAGTAATACGAGTCATCACCTAACACACTTTCATACGATTTAAATAAAGATAAGCAATTGTGCAGTGGCACTGAGCCACAGTGTTCAGTGAGTAATCCTCTTTTAAGTATGTTGCCTTGGGCGAGGGGGTAGCCTGCCAACGGGAGGTAAAACCTCATTAGAACACACAAGACCTCCAAACAATGAGATTCTTTACTTGCTCTGCTTACAAGCTCGGCAAAGACAATTTACAAGCATTGAGAACTTTGGACCAACTTCTGATCAAGAATATCAAAATATATACAACAAGCTGAAGATATATGAAGGAAGTAAATACGGTTCGACAACAGAAGTAACACAAGTTATAGGAGTTATATTCCACATGTACTCCAACTTCTCACCCTATGTGAGCTGGGATAGGCTCCAGCAGATTCCAGTGACCCCGAATTAGAGAATAAACGGGCTAGAAGAATAAATGAATGAATGTTTTTAACCTTCTGAAACAGATTGAAGTTTTACTTTAAGTCTAGTGCATGTCATCTATGGATTATGTTATTTTACATTAACCCTGCAAACAAATGAATATGACTCCACTCCTTCTTGGACAATTAAGCCAAGTCCCTCCAAAAGCCGCAAGAACAAATATAGGATAAGACGATTAAACGCTCCGTTCTTCCATTACCTAGTAAAACACACCCAGTTATATTTTCGGATTAATCAGTCACAAAAGAAACTGAACTACATCATGGTCAGTGCTGTTTTATAGACCAATGATCAAAGCAACACAATGAACTATGCTAAAACATTATTAACTTCATTCTCTTGTCATGGAAGTTAATGATAAGCTAAATAACATTACAGGTTATTTATTTTAACTAAAAATACAGTCCCTGAAACAGCAGGTTACATAAAGCTTAGAAAGGTTCGATTGCTATCAGTCTTCGCCTTAGACGCTTATAGCAATCGTCTGACGCATTTGGCACAAGAAATTAGACATGCTGTAAAAGTTCTGAATAAATCATCTTCACATAGATTTGTCTTTAGTATCATTTTGACTGTTCGACTACCTTAAATGAAAAATCTGTTGTCTTCCCTTCTAAACATAAATGCTGAACAATAAAATAATTAATTAATTGTCAGATGGCTTATTTGTCTTTAGACTAGCCTGAGAAAGAACATCCTAAGAGAAGCAGAGCAAACATTTAAAATGTCAATACACACAGCACTAAAACACACTTTTTGTTTTAGGTCACAGGATGTTTGCATACCATGACAAAAAACTAAAGTGTTTTGTTGGCCGAGTGTCTTGCACTCAATCAAATCTTATCAATTTTTGCTCTGCCTTTAGCAGCAGCACTTTGTCGTTTTCATGTTGATCTAGTGTTGACTTAGGCCTTGCCAAAATTCAGATGAGATGTGTTCTAGAGTTGGCAGTAGAATTGTAACTCTTTTACCAGGAAAGCAGCTGAGGATGACTTTCTGGTGCTAGGTCATTGTGCTATATTTCCCATACAGGCTTTTTAAAGGATTTTCTTTAATACTTGAATGTTGTACTGGCTGTCTCATAAACCAAGACGATAAGACAAGTACACAAACAATATTGAGACTATTACTCCTGCTTCATTTTATTTTACCGTGAGAGGCTACAGTTTAGATTTTCTATAATATCACTGTCACGCATGTATTACATATATTATATAAAATTTTCAGCCATTCAGAGGGGGACTTGCTGGTGTGTTTTGGTTCATTGTCCTGCTGTAGAACCCAAGTTTGCTTCAGCTTGAGGTCACCAACAGATGGCCGGACATTCTCCTTCAGACATTCTCCTTTTTTGGTAGACAGCAGAATTCATGGTTCCATTTATCACAGCAAGTCTTTCAGGTCTTGAAGCAGCAAAACAGCCCCAGTCCATCACACTACTACCACCATATTTTACTGTTGCTGTGATGTTCTTTTTCTGAAATTCTGTGTTACTTTTATGCCAGATGTAATGCAACACACACCTTCTAAAGAGTTCAACTTTTGTCTTGTCAGTCCACAGACTATTTCGGGGATCATCAAGATATTTTCTGGTAAAACTTAATGTTCTTTTTTCTCAGCAGCGACTCTGGCATGCAGACCATTTCTGGCCCCAGTCTATTTCTTAAGGTGGAGTCATGAACATTGACCTTAACTGACGCGAGTGAGGCCTGCAATTCTTTGGATGTTTTTGTGGGGTCTTTTGTGACCTCTTGGATGAGTCATCGCTGTGCTCTTGGAGTAATTTTGGTCAGCGGTCACTCCTGGGAAGGTTCTCCACTGTTCCATCTTTTGGCCATTTGTGGATAATGGCTCTCACTGTGGTTCGCAGGAGTCCCAAAGCTTTAGAAATGGCTTTATGACCTTTTCCAGTCTGATAGATCTCAATTACTTTCTTCTCATTTGTTTCTGAATTTCATTGGATCTCGGTATGATGTTTAGCTTTTGAGGATCTTTTGGTCTACTTCACTTTGTAAGGCAGGTCCTATTTAAGTGATTTCTTGATTGCAAACAGGTGGGGCAGTAATCAGGCCTGAGTGTGGCTAGAGAAATTGAACTCAGGTATGATGAAACATAGTTAAGTTATGTTTTAATAGGGGGGCAAACACTTTCTCACACAGGGCCATGTGGTTTGGATTTTGTTTTCCCTTAATAATAAAACCTTCATTTACAAACTGTATTTTGGGTTTACTCATGTTATCTTTGACTAATATTTACATTTATTTGATTATCTGAAACATTATACTGTGACAAACATGCAAAAAGACTGTAAATCAGGACGGGGGCCAACACCTTTTCACACTACTGTATGTATGTATGTATATCACACACACACACACACACGCACACACACGCGCACACACGCGCACACACGCGCACACACGCGCACACGCGTTGGAGGAAATTTACAAGTACAACAACAGCGTTATTCCCTAGAATCAATCTGCCTTGTGTCCACAGACGAGGGTGGGGGAGGAAGTAGAAGGGTGGGGTGAAATGTGTAAATTATGGGTGTAAATATTGGTTTGTTCCCAATCCTTGCTTATTGTTCCAGCTTATTTGAGTAGAGCCTTTTATAACCAGAAATGACTCACTGTCAGCTCAGACTGTTTTCATTGAGCTCAATAGTTTTGAATCCAGTAAAAAAAAAAAAAAATTTATA
>JAOTRA010000037.1:6070028-6083616 GCA_026260255.1 Pseudolaguvia tuberculata | reverse complement strand
ATATATTGGCATGAATGACATGATGGCACATAATGAACAAACATATTGGAAAGGGGTCTAGTATAAGAGGCTACTGCTGGGCACATCAGTTATGAGGTGTGAGAGAAGGCGTGTGCATATAAGAGCTGTAGATGAAAACTAGTCTTCAGTTTCAGCTTGGGTCATCGTCAGGGTTGTGCTGATCCAGTAAACGCACGTGCGTGAAAGGAAAATGGCCTCGTTTTCCTTTGCACTCACCCTCCCACTGCCCGTTTACATTGATCTTCGTCACCATTACCAGATCGCCAACCTGAAACAAAAGGGCAAAATGTTAATACAAGAACAAAACAAGGTCAATAAACAACATGTCTTCAAAATGACGAATTACCTCTAAAGCAAGAGCCGTTTTATCATAGGCATTGGGAACGCGTTTCTGGACTGCTCTGGCAAACACCGGCCCATTTTGGAGGTTAGGTAAAGATGTGGGTTGGGCATACGGACCTGGTTCACCAAGCACAGGGAGGGACTGTGAATTGTGGCCATCAGAGTTGCCCACAGTGCCTGTTCCTCCACCACACAGCGTCCCCGATGTGGGAGAAGCTGGCCGGAATTTCTCAACATACGGCACAGGAATCATACCCACACGGCCTTCGGAATTCTGTGCATTCCACCACTGCTCTTCAGGCTTCTCCAAAACCCGAAGCACATCACCCTTCCGAAAGGGCAGGTCCTCGTCGTCATTGCCAGGGAAGTCGAACAGTGCACGGACATATTCCTCCTCCAGCCTTTGAGGAACTCCTCCAAGTCCTGTGCTAGCAACACCAATTCCTGCGTACTTAGCTTTGTTGATTGGTTCGATCAGGGTGGTGGTGTCCAGGTAGTGTATCTTATAAAACTCCAGCAGGGCAGGTAGCGCATCAAATTCTTGGTCTCCAATACGAAAGCGAGAAGTAGCCAGACCTGAAAAAGACCACTAATTATATAATCCAATGCAATATGACAAATATTACTACACATCCAGGACGAGTTTAATTGCTAGAAATGTGTTGCAAAAAATTAATAAAAGCTATGATAAACATTTCCATATGCTAAAAACATTTAGAGGATCTAGTTGTAAAAATAACAGATCAACTAAATCAATGAACATTTCAAACCATTAGGACAAGAAACAGTCAATGTCAAGGTTACAACAAAACTTTGTTCGTTAATAATAATTAAACGTTTAGTCACAGACATTGTGGTAGAACAATTTTAACTACAATTCTCATTCGTTTATTCGGATCTTTTTCAAGCTTGTGGAAGTTAAAGGCTAAACACTAATGCTAACAGTTCTACTCGGTGGCTTTTCAGTTTGTTTTTAAGAAAGGCAATAGAATTGAAAGAAATGTAAGAAGAATTCTGCCAACAGTCTAATAATCTTTATGGAGCTTTATCGGACTCCGAAATATATGACAAAACTGTCATATAATCAATTTAGCGCTACGTCAAGCAATCCTACTTGCTAGCTGCAAAAAGAGTTAGCATATAGCTATCTAACATTGGTTAGCTAGCTAGTTAGTTAGTTAGTTAATGAGGATAAAATTCGATCGTTATGGAGGATAAACGTCTCAGGTGTTTAGAATAAATATTTTTCTTAAGATGGATCATTGATGTGGATAAACCTTTTTCAGAATGAGTGCGAATGTTAGAATGTAGTGTTAGCCAGTTAGCATATCCATGTATTAGCGCAGTGTTACCCGGAGCAGACTGCCGGCTGTTGCTGATACTGTTGATGATATAATGAGACACTTTGGAGTTTTCCGACACGGACAGCACGTAGTCTCCGGGGCTGGTAATAGAATCCCGCACTAAAAACACGCCATGTCTCTGTCCCTGCAGCAGGGACACGGCTTCTTGTCGACTGAGTCTGCCCCAATACCAGCTGCCCCGGTCCTCCGCGTCGAAGTGTCCGGCCATGGCTGCCACCCAAAAGCCGAGGCTTCACCCGGGCCTGCTGTGTGTCCGGATCCGCCAGCCACACGCTCAGCTCAGCTCATACAAAAACTTTAGCGCCTAATCGTGTCCCGAGTAGCCACAGCATCCGAGTTTACTCACAAGCAGCCTGAATAAAAAGTTACGCAGATACCACACATAGGTGCAATATTAAAACTGCGGCCGCTTTCCCCTGTTCTGTGCATAAATTATGGCTCCCCCAACTTGCACTTAGAAGTTATCACTGGGGAAGTTCAAATATTTGAAATGGCGGACTGGCGAAACAATCTTTGCCCTTATTTCCCGGATGTGGCGTCACGGATCCTCCATATCATTTGAGCAGCATCATAGCCCATATTAATCATGTACAAATTCATTCATTCATTCATTCATTCATTCATTCATTCATTCATCTTCTTACCGCTTATTCCTTAATTCGGGGTCACGGGGGTCTGCTAAAGCTTATCCCAGCGCACACAGGTACACCCCCGTACAGGTCGCCAGTCCATCACAGGGCCACACATAGACGAACAATTACTCACATTCACTTCTATGGGCAATTTAGAATCACCAATCAACATAATGTACATGTTTTTGGAATGTGGGAGGAAACCGGAGTAGTCGGAAGAAACCCATACGAGCGCGAGGAGAACATGCAAACTCCGCACAGAAAGATCCACGACACGGGAATCGAACCTGAAACCTTTAAGTTATTATTAAGTTAGATAAAGGTTTCAGGCTTGTAAATATTTGATCGTCAGGCAAAGATTATTAGCTTTTATAAGCGCTTATAGACAAACGCCTGATCGTCTATCAATACAAATATTACAACAAACTTTCTATTAAAAATAACAGTAATAATTGTAGTTGCCCGGATGACCGCTAAACGTCGCCATTGGCTTTAGTGTGATTTACATAAAAAATTACCATTCATTCATTCATTCATTCATTCATTCATTCATTCATTCATTCATTCATTCATTCATTCATTCAGGGTCCCTAAATCTAAATCAGGGTCCCAGAGGTCTGCTGGAGCCTATCCTAGAAGGAATACGCAGGGGTCCATTGCAGGAAACCAGAGTACATAGTGAAAACCCACGCAAGCGCAAACTCCGTACAGAAAGACCGCTTGTCCAGGAATCAGACCCAGGATCTTATTGCGTACTAACCATTGCGCCACTACGCCTTGTGCTTTAGTTGAAGTGATAAAATCTACCATTTATGTATACCACTTATAATGAAATAGAGTAATACAACTAATGATTCTTAAACTTAAGTTAGCAGTTAACTGCCTATCAAATTATACTGCCTGGCCATCAAAAAAAGATCACACACTAATATTTGCTTGGAGCGACTTTAGCTTTGATTTGAATGTACCATTGGTTCGATAAGATTTTGCAATGTCACAAGATTTATTTCTATCCAATGTTGCATTCATTTTTCAACAATATCTTACATTGATAATGGTAGACTTTGAGGGCTGCACAAAGCCTTCTCCAGCACATCCCAAAGATTCTATATGAGGGTTAAGGTCTGGACTTTGTGGTGGCCAATCCAGGTGTGAAAATGATGTTTCATGCTCCCTGAATAACTCTTTCACAATTTGAGGCTGACTAATCCTGGAATTGCCTTCTTGGAATATGGTTGGGAAGAAAAAAAATCAATTGATTGAATAATCTGGTCATTCAGGTAGTTAGCTGACCTCATTCTTTGATCACATACTGTAGCTAAACCTGGACCTGACCAACTGCAGACCAACCCCAGATCTTACGCTTAGTTACAAGCAGTTGGCAACTTTTTTTTGGCCAAGCAGTGTAATTACCAAAACTAACTTAGTTGAATGTGACATTTGTGAAATCCTACATAAAGGTTAAAGATTGACAGTTTGTTGGGTTTGCTGGTAATATAATCATCAAATTTATTTATATTTCGAATGTTGTCTGGTTAAGAAAAATGTGCAGATGAAAAAGCCGGATGCAGTAACTGTATTTTAAGGTAACATGTACCGGAATCAATATTCCACTAGCATTAATCATACCCGCTTATTCCCTACTATGGGGACATGGGGTTCAGCTAGTGCCTATCCCAGCGCACACAGGGTGAGAGGCAGGGGTACATCCTGGACAATTTGCCAGTCCATTGCAGGGCCACACATAGACAAACAACCATTCACACACACTTTCACTCCTATGGGCAATTTTGACTGACCAATCAACCTGATGTTTTTAGATAGTGGGAGGAACCGGAGTACCCGGAGGAACCCACGCAAGCGCGGGGAGAATATGCAATTTCTGCAAAGTAAGATGCCTGGAGTGCACAATAATTATCATTTGTAAAAAATGTACTATATGCAAATGGTTTAGGGTATTTTCTTTGGAATTTTACTGTTTGTTACTAAACCACAAACCCGTAGGTTCTTTTGATGAATCACAATAATGTAAGCATGAAGTTTTATTTTTTCTGTCTGGAGGCTTCTGAAAAATGCAATTTGAAAGAAATGTTATCAGGGTATTGGATATGATAATGCATTTCAAACTGCCTGACTATTATATATATATCAGAATACGACAGGTCACATCAACCAGTCTACAACACAAATATGGTCCTTACAAAATAGGATATTTATTACAGAAATTCTGTAAAAAGAGCAGAAGAACAGAGTAAAATGGCTCGTTTGCTGATTATGCATGTATTTCATGTTGAAGAATGTTAATTGGGCAGATCATAAAGAGTAAATTGGACTTACTGGTGCATTGGTGTATGCTGGTGAGGATACACTAGTCAGGGGTCTCCAAACTCGGTTTTTGAGGGCGTGTCCTGCAGAGTGCATCTCCAACTTGGCTCAACACACATACCTCTAAGTTTCAATAATAACTACAACGATCTTGATTATTTGGTTCAGGTGTGTTTAATTAGGGTTGGAAGTAATCTTTGCAGGACACCGGCCCTCAGGACCGAGTTTGGACACCACTGTGCTAGATGGAATAAATAGAAGATCCAAATTATGAACAAAAGCATTGTGGCACTCTGGTTAAAAATTGGTCTCACTCATAGACCTAAACTAAACTCTAAACCTATGGAAATGCTTTCAGCCACACTGTGTTCAGTTAGGATTAAAATTATTCCACTCTAACAAAAATTATGTCTTCATGGAGGTCAGAGGCTTTGTGCGCAGGGTCCATTCTGTAATAATATAATGCTACAATTTACAAGACAATATAAAAAAAACTGTGTAAGGAATACACACTCATGGAAGTGTGCTGGTTGGTTGTCCACAAACTTTTGGCCACACTGAGTATCTTATAACTGATAAATTAAAAAAATGTAATCAAATTTTCTATAATACAATGTCTAGTAAATTATATTAACAATATACCAAACACATTGCAATTATTAGTAGATTAGAACATCTGTATGAAACAAAGATCAAAGCTTTAATAGTTTCAATATATTTGATCAGGATAGTGACGTTTATTTATTTTTAATTCTGTCCTTTTATTCTGCCCTTTATTCTTTGGCGTCAGTTCCTTATAAAGCGTGATAAATTGACATAATTGAAGTCATCTTTAAAGGTTTTGGCTTTCTACTTTCTTTTTGTTTCTATTTCTTCAGGCCTACAAGCTGAAATTGGGGACATGCATTTCAAAAGCGACTAAACTTTTTTCTTGCTTGGGCTGAAGAAACAGATGCATAGACTGAGAAGAATCTGTCCACGCAAGACTCTAAAGGTTAGGATGGTGAGAATTTTTCCATATCTCCACCATTCTGTCCAATCTGGTCCCGAGAATTCCACTTCTGCACACATTTCTTTACTGTTAACAGCATCAGACAGGCACAAAGGTAGAAGTCTATAGCTAGGACCATACAACCAAGGAGTATTACCTGAAAGAAAAGCATATAAATGGCAAAGGGTATCTTATCTTATCTTACTCTATATAATATGATTGTTACACATCATAACTGTTATATCTTTTAAATGTATTCATGATATACACAAAATATAATTCATTTACCACATACTGTTTTATATTTAATCAAATCTTTTAACACCTTGACATTCATCACGCTGACCTGTAAACAGTCCTTGACCTGCAATACAGATTTTTTTTCCTGACTAAGAAACGTTTGAAGGCTACAATTTCTAATTTGAGCAAAGATACTCAGGTCAGGTTGCCCGAGGAGCAGGGCACCTTATCTAAACCGGCGTCCTTCATTTCATCCTTAATTGCTGCTGAAGAGTCCTGTGACTGACTAGAACAGGAAAGCTGTGAGCTTCGGCTGTGTGTGTCTTCTTCACCTTCAGCCTTAATGGCTTTTTTCACACTGCTTTGTCCTTCATATGGCCTTCTTGAAGCCCTCAGCTCCTCCATGGTCCATACACTGTCTTCTTCATCCAGACCTCTGACCTCTCTATCAAAGTCGAGCAGCTCCTCCATCATCTCCTCAATTTCCATCTCTCCATCGATGTCACAGTCCACCTCAGACCTGAGCTCGCCCAGGCTCAGTGTCTTGTTTGTCTCATCGGTGTTATCTGTGTCGTTCTCATCTGGCCGGGTTTCTGGCTCACTGGCCTGACTTTCTCCAAACTCCAGGATGGTAGGCAGGTTGCCCTGCTTGGGGCAGCGCTTACGCAAACTCACTAGGAATGATTGTGGCAGTGAAAATATGTCTACATTATTTCCAAGGTCTATCCATGTGATACTAGGAAAACGATCAGGCTCCTTCAGTGTGTCGGTCAGCTCCTTGAGCACAGCTCGAGTCAACCTGTTGCCATTGAGTGCCAGGGTTTCGAGCCGAGGCAGTGAGGCCAGAGTGGGCAGGAGAAGAAGAAAGGCATCATCTATAAGCTCTGTGAATCCCAGCTCAAGGCTGCGAACAGAAGATTCATGCCGCTGTAGGTGCGAGCATAGCCTATCCATATCCTTCACTCCCAGAGGAATGCCGGAGAGGTCTAACGTTCCATTGGCTGGTGGATTAGAAAAAATGGCTTTCAGGCTGCAAAAGAAACAAGAAAAGATTCAAAGACTATATGCACCATTATAAGAGTTCCTAGGATTTTGGTACATAAAAATATTTTACTCATTATTTATTGTGCACATCTAAATATTCCTTTCAGCAACGTACCAAATGTTTGATTAGCATTAATTCTACTGTGATGCTTTGAGGACAAAAGTAATGTGTTGGCATTAAATTCAAACGTTTTCTAGGTAGTAAAATCACCTGATTTTTGAATCACAGACATTCTTTTATAATAATATCCAAACAATGGTTACTTGATTTACAATATACAGTGCACCAACAGTAAAAATGTAATTTAGCTTCAAAAATGGAATAGAGTGAATAAAAAGTAAATACATAAGTTCAACTGCTCAAATGGGATGTTCCTTTCCTTATGATTTTAGAATCGCATCATCAGAAACATCAAGCATCAATGAAAATATAATCGGATTTATTTATATTTACATTTACAGCTCTTTAATCCAGAGCAACGTTTTATAACTTTTTGTACAACTGAGCAATTGGGTGCTAAGGGCCTTGTTCAAGGTCCCACAGAGCTGGGAATCAAACCCCGGTCTCTCTGGTATCAGTCCAATGCGATGTAATAATGAGACTCATTGGCATTAAGTCTGATCAGATGCTTGTCCAATTATACATATTATTTTACAGATAAGCCATAAACCAGGATAAAGCCTATATTTCATGATTGTTACTTTTAGTTTCTATATTTATTTTATTAACAATTCAAATAAATCTGGAATTAAGATGACTATTAAATGAGTTTTCCTTCTAAAAATATGATAGAAAAAAAGATTTATAGAGGTAAAATGATCTGATTATTCTAAAATGTTACTATAATAATGTCTAAACAACAGAGCTCCATGGATACCTAGTTTGAGTGTCTAACGCTATTTATATGCCTATGACACTAGGCTATTACCATTGCCTTGCCAAGACTTGCAGATGTTTATCTGCAGACAAAGTCAGAGCCAGTGAATGATGCATGATACTTACTGCAAGCTGTGAGAGCTAAAAATAAGCAAAACTAGGAAAACTAGCATTCCAGTAAACTAGAGAGATCGAGGAGGGATACAACTTTCTTACCATTAATACTCACAGAAAGGAAAACCAGAATTGGGTTTGATCATCTTTGTTAGCACCGGTGAACAGAATAAACAGACGGGCGGATAGGAGCTGATTTTAATTATGACTCAAGCTCTCAAAAATGCTACTGGACACAGAATTTAAACCATTGGAGAAATAGATGGCTAGCTCCAAATTTCCACAAAGAAAGTTAACAGTAAAGGAGTGCGTAAAATGATTGACATATTTAATTTAGTCGTTATCCAGAGGGATTTATATCCATCTTATTTATATTCAATTGAACAGTTGCGGGTTGAGGGTGTTACTCTTAATTCCCTACCAGCAGTGGTAGGGAATTAAACCGATGAGCTTCTTGTCAATATTATTGTTAATCGTGCTATCAGGTGACTTAGTGATTCTGAAATTTTGTGATTCTGTTTATTCTTGAACATTGTGTATTTGTGACGAGAACCCCTGCAATAAAGCGTGTCACTACACCCATGGATCCGACTACCTTCTCCTTTCAGTTACACTAGCTGACGTCAAAGTTTTTTTTTTAATTCCAAAAAACCCAACCTATTTTCTCATATTTCTCTCATACCTATGCTAAATTCTTCCAAATAAATACCAATATTTAAGCTAGCCTAACACAAGATATTTTCTGAGCTTCTATTGTAGCTTCCCATCACTCATGGTCGCCTCACAACAAGAAGGTCCAGGGTTCGAATCCCGGGCTGGGATCTTTCTGTGCGGAGTTTGCATGTTCTCCCCATGCTTGCGTGGGTTTCCTCCGGGTACTCCGGGTTTCCTCCAACAGTACAAAAACATGCAGATTAGGTGGATTGGTGATTGTAAATTGTCCATAGGAGTGAATGTGTGTGTGAATGGTTGTTTGTCTCAGTGTTGCCCTGAGATGGACTGGCGACTCGTCCAGGGTGTACTCCCGCATCTTTCCTCATGTGTGCTGGGATAGGCACAGCAGACCCCCGTGACCCCGAATTCGGGAATAAGCAGGCAAGAAGATGATCGAATGAATAAATTCTAATACTGTATATTGGTAAACATGATGCCCATTTGTCTATTTGCAGTATATCTAAATAAAAATATACAGTCCCGAGCTGGAGATCTTTCTGTGCTGTTCTTCTGGGTACTCCGGTTTCCTCTCACAGTCCAAAGACATGAACATTCACTTGATTGGTGATTCTAAATCTAAGTTAGTTTGTGTGTGAGTGGTTGTTTGTTTATGTGTACCCTAAGATGGACTTATGACCTTTCCAGAGTGTACCCTTGCCTTTCCTCCTATGTGACCCTGAATTAGGGAATAAGCAGGTAGGAAGATGAATGAATGTTTACAATTGTACTATGAGGCACATAATAGAAACACATACTTCTCTACCTGTCCAATGTTACTCAGAACACCATCAGTTTAGACCATTATAATCATATTAATCGTATAAATAAACAAGTTGGCTATAAACGTAAATTACTTTACAGATTAGATTTTTGTAAAAGATTTTTTATATCCTCCGAGAACACCAACATATTTGTCTTCCCCAAACTATTGGGGATCTCTATATATAGCATTAAGAATTCGCTTTGCAAGAAGTAAGAGGTCCAAACGCAGTTTAAGCATGACAGCATCCCTGAACACAAAGACTTCTGGTTAAAGTGGAAACATTCTCGTACCCTGCACAGATCCCTAACCTCACTGAACACCCTTCCCTCAACTGAACATTAGGGCCTTGATCTTATTAATCACTTCCACAATCACAACCCAAAACCATATTAAGGAAACATATTAAAATGTTTGACTTAACAAAAATGGTTAAGGATTAAGGAGCAGAGTTGTTGATTGGGCGACCAGGAAGACCATAACCCTTCCTGCTGCAGGAGCGCTGTACACTAGCTGAACCTGCGTTCTGACCCCCAACTTACTAAGATGGTATATGTAAAGAAAAACATTTCACTATATGTTGTGCTCTGTATAATCCTGTATGCGACAAAATAAAGTGGCTTCAAAAGACAGCATTAGATATGACTGAAGGATTCTTCGAATAAAATTTGTTAGTTTCAGTCACATTTTTTGCAAGAACGTCCTCACCAGAGAGGAAGTGACAAAGTGGACTTGCTTAATCTGCTGCTTATTTTAGTTCTGGACTTTGCTTTAGGATTTTATTCATTTTAAGCTTAATTATCCTCCAGCAGCAGGCTTACAGACTATAGAGTAAACACTTTCTAGTTCCTGTGTGAGGAAAATGCACAGGTGGTGATAGCACAGCATGTGCACAGCATGTGCACAGCATGGAAGCCTGGAGTCAAACAACACTTCCCTTTTACAATCTGCTAAACAAAAAAGGTGTGAGGATGGGTCTCGATTCGACAGCCCTCGATTGTGTATGAATGTGAAGAAAAGAGATGTTGGTAATATCATCAGATGGGTAGTCACATGCAGGAGAGAAGGTTGGATAAAAATGTCTATTAAGATGTTTAATCTGTTTAGACTTTTGGCAGATATACAATCCATTCTAAGAACATGGTGTCCGTCACTAGGTATCACATACAGTGTTTGTGTGGGAAATTGGAAGAAACTAAAGCATTCGGAGGATGCCCACGCAGACAGGGGAACAACCTATGACGCAAAACAAGGTCAGGGATTAAAGACCACTTAATGGAAACTAAAAGCTACCTTTTTTCCCGTAGAAGGTGAACCAGTATCACTTTGTAATAATTTTAACAAAGGCTTGCAGTTTGAGTGGGAGTGTGGCACTCCCGCTCATCACTAATCACTAATTAAGTGATCAAGTTCATTCATTCATCCATTCCTCTTCTTACCCGCTTATTCCATAATTCAGGGTCACGGGGGTCCACTGAAGTTTATCCCATCGCACATAGGGCGAGAGGCAGGAGTACACCCTAGACAGTTTGCCAGTCCATCAGAGGGCCACACATAGACAAACAACCACTCACACACACATTCACTCCTATGGGCCATTTAGACTCACCAATCAACTTAATGTACATGTTTTTGGACGGTGGGAGGAAACTGGAGTACCTGGAGGAAACCCACGCAAGCACAGGGAGAACTTGCACAGAAAGATCCCCGGCCTGAGAATCGAATCAGAGACTCTTGTTGTGAGGCAACCACAACACAGGTAACCACTGTGCCACCGCACCACCCGTGTTCACATTAATCATTTAAATAATTCAGACATTTATAACAATCAGGAATTTAAAGCGGAATGGTGTAATAATAATGTTGGATGGAAACCAAACAGAAAACAATGAAAGGTGTGACTTACATCATGTCCATCTAAGTGGGACTGATGCTGAAATATTGTAAAAATTTCATGAAGTTAAAAATATAGAAACAATATTAATTTGTCAGGAACAATATAGGAGTGTTTGCTGGGAAAAGCCAATTAGAGCTCACCCTTAAATCACATGTGTTTCAAAAGTTTACAGGCACCCGGTTTCCTACATACGCACCTGGTTTCCAACATATGAACCCGGTTTCCAACATACGCATTACAGCGTGGTGACGTAGTAGTTGCACAGTTGCCTCACAGCAAGAAGGTCCCGGGTTCGATTCTCGGACAAGAGGTGTAGTGTTTGCATGTTCTCCCCGGCATTCATGGGTTTTCTCCAGGTACTCCGGTTGCCTCCCACAGTCCAAAAATATGTTTTTCATCTATGTGTGGCCCTGCAATGGACTGGCAACCATAGTCCATCATTCATTCATGTTCCAACAGGTTATTCCCTAAAATGGGGGGCATGGGGTCTGCTGAAGCTTATTTCAGAGCACAAAGGGTATAATGCAGGGGTACACCATGGACAGGTTGCCAATCCACCGCAGAGCCACACGTAGACAAATGACCAACTCTGCACCCCCCCCAATAGTTTTCGGACTATGGGAGGAGACCGGAGAAAATATAAATGAACATAAGTCTAAAAACATGCAGGTTAGGTTGATTGGTGAGTCAAAATTGTCCATAGGAGTGAATGTGTTTGTGAGTGGTTGTTTGTCTATGTGTGCCCTGAGATGGACTGGCACACATAGACAAGATGTACCCCTGCCTCGCACCCTATGTGCGCTGGGATAGGCACCAGCAGACCCCTGTAAGCCTGAATTAGGGAATAAACGGGTAAGAAGATGAATGAATGAATGAATTCTGTTTAGGCTGCCCAGCATCTACATTAAGTATGCAATAATTATAAAAAGGTTTTTTGCCACCGCGCGTGTGTGTGTATGTCTGATTGTAAGACATAGATAGGTCATTGCTAATGCTCTGAAGCATTGATTATGTTGAATACATCAGCAGCAACTGTGGAGCAACTGATTTAATAAAATTTGCGTGGGAGAGAAAGAGTGAGAAAGCAACACATAGCAAGCCAGGATAAAATGCTAATGCCGCAAATGTATTTGCATATCATACTCTGACCTCTATATCCAACACATCAGGTAAAATGATGAGCAAAGAAAGCTCTATATCATAATGTTTAAAAAGTACAGAGACTAGCATAATTCTTCTGGAATAGGCACATAGAGCGAAAAGCACAGGTATATCCTGGGCAGATCCACACATAGACGAACAACCACGACCACCCAAAGACGAACACAAACACACTTACTTCTATGGGCAAATCAGAATGAAACCGGAGTACTCGTGCAAGTTTGCACAGAAAGACCCCTTGTCCAGGGTCTTTGAACCCAGAACCTTCTTCTTGTGAGGCGACCGTGTTAACCACTATGCCAATGTGGAATAGTTAGCATGGTCACCTCACCACAAGAAAGTCCCAGGTTTGATTCCCGTGTTGGGGACCTCTCAAAGCAGAGTTTGCATGTACTCTCCCAGCCCAGGTCTTTTAATGTACTCTAGTACCCTGTAATGTATATAAGAGTATTTACTACAGGTTATCCATCCATTCATCCATCCATCCCTCCATCCATCCATCCATCCATCCATCCATCCATGGATCTTCTGATCAATCTCGGGGCCACAGGGGTCTACTGGTACCTATCCCAGCTCACAAAGGGCGAGAGGAAGGGTTACACCATGGACAGGTTGCCAGTCCATTGCAGGGCAACACATAGACAAACAACCATTCACACAAATTCCCCCCTATGGACAATTTAGAATCACCAATCGACCGAGTAAACCGGAATACCCGGAGTAAACCCACGCAAGCGCGGGGTGAACATGCAAACTTCGCACAGAAAGAACCCAGACACAGGAATCGAACCTGGGACCTTCCTGTTGTGAGGCAACTGTGCTAACCACAATGCCACCGCACCGACACTACAGGTTATCAATTCACTAATTAATTAATTTATTAGTATTCATTATTCTTGCTCTGGTACCAATTTTTAAGAATAAGGGAGATGTGCAAGCGTGCAGTAACTACAGAGGAATCAAGTTGATGAGGTCAGACAGGAGTCTCCATGGACGATGATGTTGGCGGATGATGTTGTGATCGTTGGCGAGAGTAGGGAGCAGGTTGAGAAGAATCTGGAAAGGTGGAGGTATGCGCTGGAGAGAAAGGGAATGAAAGTCAGCAG
>JAOTRA010000037.1:6055316-6065958 GCA_026260255.1 Pseudolaguvia tuberculata | reverse complement strand
TCTATCTATCTATCTATCTATCTATCTATCTATCTATCTATCTATCTATCTATCTATCTATCTATATATATATATAAAATTGTATACTATATACTATTAGCAGTTCTTCAAATCAGTCATGTAACATTATTTACTTATGTGACACAATTAGTCTTTATCATTTGCAATAAACCACAAATAACTTTGCATGTTGCAAAAAATAAAAAACCCCACAAAAACACTTGTGCAGAAATGTGAGTATGATTCTCTTTACCAGAGAGAGAGAGAGAGAGAGAGAGAGAGAGTAGATGTCAAGGGAAACTTCCTTTGCATGCCAACAAACTCTGGCAACTGGGATGCTGCTACTGTAACCTACTTTGTTTCCATTACTTTCCTACAGGTGCCTATAGTACACTATTATGTTGATGCCAATGTCACCGTCGTAGATTGCCCTCTGATACCCATAACTATATATCTAATAAACCCATAACATAAACCTATTTCTATCTATTACAAAACAATGATTTAATAAACAAAAATTCAACTGCACATATCTAATATATCTAATAGAGGACACTTTTTTGACAGATTGACTTTCTGGCAGAAAACCTGACAGCATGATGCCTTCAATACATAGTGATGGAGACATTTATTAAAGCTATCAACCCACAGATGGCAAGCAAAAATCCACTTTGAACCAGATTCATTCTGAGTCTATATCTTTCAATACTGAAAGTTGCTTCTCTGGACCGGCAACTAGTGGATAACAAATGAAATTCATATCTGGTGCTGTAACTTATGGTACATTTCCCACTAACCAGGCTTTCCCTATAATGGTCTTTTTAGATTAGACCTATTTGCTCAACAAGGGAATATACATTTTTATTAGAGACTGTAAAGTATTTTTTCTACATTTTCTACTACACTGAGAACCAGGTATCACATGGCACAAGACTCACATGGCACATATTCACTCACACATAGACGATTAGAAAGTGGAAAGAAAAACACCTAAGATGCCAGCGAAGGAAGTACCCAGGGGAAAAAACTGAAGGGCTAATTGGTAGCTCAGTGGATAAAGTGTTGGAAACTGGAAATTAAAATGGAGTCTCCTAAAAATTTTTTATATAAACAGTTTGTGCTGGTTCACACCAAAAAGGCAAAACAAGAAAAAATATTGTAAAAATATAGAGGATATAAGTGATCTTCTCAGATTGCATTTTGATCATTCACACATTCACATGGCATAACTGCTACTCAACTGAACGAACAGTGATTTACCTTTCTGCAATTGTTGTCTAGCCTTCCACAAGAGAGAACACAAACTATAAAAAAACCCTAAAACTGCATGTTTTCAACTGATTCTGAATCGCATACATTGGAATTCCAGGATAATGATAATAACAGCAGACATGGATAAAGCTAACGGGTTGAGGTAGCCAGAAAGCCTTCACTGCTTTTATCTGTCTATTCCTGAGTCTAGACAGCAACTCAGCGCTCAATTAAATTTAGCCCAGAGATCAGTACTCCAGTGACTCTTCAGAGACTCCAATAAACTCAGGTTATAAACAGCAAGCAAGACCCCATTGTAAGCTGACGGAGACGACTGAGGGACTTTGACAGTGCCAACTTCTGAATTTCCTGAAAAATGCTATATACTTGCTTTAATCTATCATTTCATTCATATTCATTTTAAAGTGTTTATTCTACACAGGGAGATATTGGATTTGGAGTCAAGAGATAGTCCAACCTATCACAGGCTACAATCTCAAGAGAGAGAGAGAGAGAAGAACTGAATGAACTAAACAACATGCCCATGTTACACTCTGTAGCCAAAGCACTAGAGGGATTTCTTAGAATCAGAATGACACATTTTTTATTTCATTAAATTCTGTGGTTATTAATTTGTTTACTCTCACGGTGCTGACAAATCAGTGCTTTGGGCAACAGCTAGCAATGTAATGCCTTCAGCTGCCTGTTCTGAGTAAGCATAGAGAATGTAACTTTTATACATTGTGTAATCAATATGGATTTGCATTAGCTCAGCTGTTTCAATGTACTTACTGTAATTAAAATAAAAATCAAAAAAGAAATCATAAAAAGAAAGCAGCAAACTTTGTCCATCAACAGCTACTGATTGAAGAGCAGGCTATGTTCTTCCATCTCTCTACTAAACTAAACCAGAGAGAATAAGGATGAGATAATGAGAATGAGACAGTGAACAGTATGAAAAAAATGGACAAACAGAAGTGCCTACAGTATTGGCTGTACTTCCTACATATTCTGATCAACTCCTCAGTTCCTGTTTTCTCAGCCCATGTGACCCGGTTGCTTACCATGCCTGAGGTTTCCTCTTCAGCAGACCCTGGCGTCTCCATTGCGAGTGTGGACTCAGATGGTAGGTCAGCTGTCGGCACACTTTCTCCATTGCGCCCAGAGAATCCCCTTCCTAAACAGACAAAGTATTTAGGATGCAAAAAGAAAAAACAGAAAGAGGCCCATCAGTCATTAGGCTAAATAGCTTTCTGTGAACAACAGTGATAAAATGGATATATAATCTGATTTCTTTAGAGTCAAGATAGATAGATTTCTCAGTTTTGTTCTTGCACAGCCATTAGTTTATCTCACTCTTGGCTCCATATGTGTGTGTGTTGGGGTGTGCTTATGTCAGGATTCATGAGCACTTTTCCCCCCTGTGGTGTTGCATGATGGTGTTTTATAGGTTTTCTGTAGCAGATATCTACATTACATACTCAGTGGTGCAGTAAACACTCTTAAATCTGTTTAAAACAACCAAAAAAATGACCCAGTATTAATCTATATTTTTAATAAATAGCTTCAACGTATGTATTATGTCATAATGTAATAATTGCTGACTGGTGGAAAACACATCACACATCATTGCATGTATCATATGGGTCATTGTATAATTGTGCATTTTATCATTAGTATCTTGTTTAGCTATGAAAGCTGTTTTAATTGCAGCTGTATAAATTGCTATTTAAATGGAGATGAAGGTGATCTTAGGAAAACAGGAATAAAATACCATAAATCTTGGTTATGTTACCTTGAACGGAAAAGATAATAGACCAGTATCATAGTTGACATTTTATGATTTAGACAAATTATCTAGTTACACAGACAGTCAATAAATCCTGTTTTGACGCAGGTTTGGTATTCTAACAATACCAAGGGAATAGATAAAAGATATACCATTCTGTCATTATTTTGCTAGCAAGATAAAATAAAAATAAAATAAAATACTACGATAAGGCCAATTTCCACTGTATCCACTGAGTTCAGGACTGTTTGATTACTAAACTATAATAAAATATTAATTCATTCCTCTTCTTACTGGTTCCCTAATTTGGGGTAACGGGGATCTGCTGGTGCCTATCCCAGCGCACATAGGGCGAGAGGCGGGGGCACACCTTGGACGGGTCACCAGCCCATCTTAGGGCAACACATAGACAAACAACCATTCACACACACATTCACTCCAATGGGCAATTTTAGAACCACCAATCTACCTAATCTGTTTGTTTTTGGACTGTGGGAGGAAACCAGAGTACCTGGAGGAAACCCACGAAAGCACGGGGATAATTAAATATTACTATTTTTAATTAAGTAGTTACCTGCTTGGTATTACAGTCTGTAATGAGTAAGATTTGGTTGGTAAGCAAAATAATAAGCATGAGGATATACTACATACACAATATTAGTATTAGTATGTGTAATGGTGCTATTGCTCCCAAAGCTAGTGCATCAATACTTTATTCAATTATTGTGATTCAGTTGCTGGGGTATAGTTTTAGAAAATTTCACTAAATCTTTTAATTGTTAATGCGATTTTAAACAGGAAACCTTATCCTTTTATAATACAGAATCGTTTACTTCACTGGGTACTGTTTTCTGACTGAATTATATTCGATATCCGGTGGTCTGATATTTTATCCATTCTTTTGCAATAAATTCTTGTTCCTGTTTGAGCTGAGAACTGCTGGCTTAACGTTTTAAGTGAAATTCGCTGTTAGAGAGGCTTAGTTTCTAAGCTGAGTTGGCTGTTTGGTTCATTCTGTTGGGCTTTATTTGCTCCATTAAGTGCAACAGCATCAGCAGAAGGCTTCAGGTGTAAATGCACTCATTTTCACAATGTGACTCATCCATGAGCTGTCAATCACATAACCTAGGCTCATAATCCCCATAATACAGACATCGCTGTCGTACTTCATTCAAAAATGACAAATGCTTAATATGCACTTTGCCTAAAAGTCATTTCCTCTAGTAAAACCGTTTTGGGACAGACCCACTATTTAAGCCATTTAATGAGAATATGTTGTGTGTTAAACATAAATAGTATCAATAAAACAAGCCTTCTATTATCCTGTTATTAAATCTTGAGGCTGTTTCTCATAAAGGCTCATGAGGCTGTTTCACCTTAACTAACAATGACACATGCAATGTACTACCGAATTATAATACTCGTCCTTGTTCCTCAGAAGATACTCAAGAACTGTGTCTACAGATGCATTACATTTCAGCTTTGAAAAAAGCTTAGTGTACAGTTTCAAGAGCAAAATCAATATTCTATAAATCATTCTATGAAGATTTAGAGAATCATTTTTTAAATACTGCTCAGTCATCTAGTTGAGAACGATAGCTGATAGCTTGTCACGGAGAGCGAAAACATGGCATAGATATGAGACACAAACCCCAAAAAGTGTGAGGAAGATGTGCTGAACCAATATGCCCTCATTCTTCCTCTTTGATCCTGCCCCTGCCTTCAAAAGCTGTACGCGCCTGGAAATAATTGCTTCCCAAAGTAAAACTAATGTCTAAAATATATTTGTAACCGTTTAACTTTACATTTAATTCACAAGCACAGACATTAAATTCAGAGTTGTTGTTTATTGTTTTCTTATGGAGAATCAGTAAAAAAATATCTTAGACCGACACCATGGTGATGTAGTGGTTAGCAGAGTCGCATCACAGCGAGGTCACGAGCAAGGGTTCTTTCTGTGTGGGACTTTGCATGTTCTCCCTGAGCAGGCATGAGACTCCAGTTTCCTCCCACAGTTCAAAAACATGTACATTAGGTTGATTGCCCATAGGAGTGTGTGTGTGTGTGTATGTTCATCAAAGCAATGGTCTGGCAACTTGTCCACGGTATACCCCTACCTTTCGCCCTATAAGCTCTGGGAATGTCAATTGAAAGCCCAATGTGCCTGTACACAAAGCCCTTGAGATCTCAAGGACTCACGGGCACTGCTGAAAGCTGAAGCTAGGACAATTCTATGCAATTTGTAGGTCCCAGAAATCTGTTTTCTTTTTTTTTTTTTTTTAGAAATAACAATGTGGAATAAGTGCGATACGGGCCCAACATCATATTCTTGCATAAAGACCAAAATATTTTATGTGACGCCCCATGGAAGTGTGTTATGGTTGGGGTGAGATAATAGGCGTCCTGACCTGAACTCACAACTGACCACTAAAGTGTAAAGGTTATCAAAACAATTATGTGGATATCATGGCTTATTAAAATATAATTAGTACACTATTTTAGCAAGAATTTTCATCCTACCCTATCACAAATGTAACTTTAATGTACCGTTTTCGGGCAATGAATGTATCTGGCCAAGCTGATAATAAGGTCATGTGTAATGGGATCCACCAAGTTCCGAAAACTGGCGTAGCGATAAAGGACATCATCTAGCGAGGTTGACTCCATTCCAAGATCCTACAGATAAAAGAAAGGAGAACAAGTTTTTAATGATTTCCACAGCAGAAAAACAAAACACGGATCAATAGCAACTTTTATATTACATTATTTATATTTTTCACAGTATGACAGATTTGGCACTGTGATAGACTGGCAACCTGTCCAGGATGTACCCCTGCCTCTTGCCCTATGTGTGCTGGGTTAAGCTCCAGCAAAACCCTGTGACCCAGAATTAGGGAATAAGATGGTAAGAAGATGAATAAATGAATGAACGAAAGACATGGTCTTACACACTAAATCTAAATAACTTGGTTAAAGCTAGCATTTTAATGGATTTTGCAGAACATTAACTTCGTCATTAAATATAAACTATATTGCCAAATGTTTGTGGTCACCTGACAATCAGATCCAGATGTGGTTCCTCTCAAAATGGAATATGAAAATGTTTTTATATGTTCTAGCATTACATTATTAGTCTCTGTTCCAGCATAACAATGACCCCGAGCACAACCCCCCCCCCCCCTCCCCGAGCTCCATTATCACATGCTGGGTCATTATTAGAGCGAAATAAACACCAGTGTTCCCAGCCATTAGGGAGTAGCCTTAGTGCCGGTCCCAAGCCCGGAGAAATGGGAGGGTTATGTTAGGAAGGGCATCCAGCGTAATACCCCGCCAAGTCGAATGTGCGGATCACGGATCCGCTGTGGTGACCCCTAACGGGAGCAGCCAAAGGACAAAGAAAGTTCGGCAAAAGTCTGATTACTTGACATAAGCGTGTGATCTCACTAATACTGTTGGAACTGAATGAATGATCTCAAGTTTCACAATGGAGTAGAAGGTCTTACTATAAGAGTGGAGCTTCATCTAATGGCAAAATAGGAAAACATCTGGAGGAAGATGTTTGAAATAGCATGTGTACTGAATATATACTTACAGTTACAGCATTTGGCACACGCTCTTATCCATTACTTCATAATATATTCCTCAAATAAACCAGATTAAGAAAGTAAATGTAATCTTCACCTCAGGGCCTTGTTATCTCCACAGCAACAAGAGAGGCACACAGTATTTTGCTTGGTGTTTGAGTGAAACCTAACCATATTTTGTCTTTTTTTTAATATCCTATTCCAGATTTTCTCTTGCTCCTATTATAACCTATGCACCTTTGGAAAGTCTTTTCACTAGATTTTGGACCATAGCTGTGGGAGTTTGCTCATTTAACTACAATATTATTACATTTATGCCATTCAGCAGCTGTCCTTATTCAGAGCATTCTAAACGGTTTCTTCCCTAATTCAGGGTCACAAGAGGTCTTCTGGAGGTTGTCCCAGATTACACAGAGGGAAAGGCATGGGTAAACCCTGGAGGTCACCAGTCCATCACAGGGAAACAAACACTCACACCTACGGACAATTGAGAATCAACAGTCAACCTCTCAAAGTCCAATACTTTTTATCTCTGGGTACTCTGGTTTCCTCCCACAGTTTAAAAAGACTCACTTGGGTGTGTGGGTAAGGAGTCCACAAACATATTCTCCTCATTAGGATGCTTTTAACCAACAGTGTTCCGCACTCAGTACTCAGTACTACTACTAGTAATAATACTCACGCAAGGAAATTACATAATTAATTATCTACTTTTAAAAGAAGTACCTTGATTTCCATAGCAAATGGAGTGTCCATAGCAACACAAGGCATCTCTCCGTCTTACCTTTTCTGATTAGCTGCGTTTTCAATTGACACAGACTAAAACAACATTCTGTTTCATTTCATTTACTGAGTTGAAATGACACATAGCTTGAAATCCCTGGCTGAGAATCATGCTATTTACACATACTGTAAAATATATAAATGTGTCTCAACCCTGGATCACCCTGGTCTTGATCCTGTACATTACTGAAGACCTGATGATTACCTGCCTGATGACTTAGGGCATTTTAACAGGATTGTTTGGATTCCTCATCCTTTTTTAGACATAACGGAATATTAAAGAATAATTTTAGTTAAAACATCATATGTGCAGCATCTCATCTGTAGAAAACCAGCAAGAGGATATATAGATGAAATTAATCAGTCATACAACACAGATAATTGGGGCCACAAGACAACGTATATTAGGCACATCACTATCACTCTCAATGCTCTAACAGAGAATTATAAAGGAAGATTGATCAATAGATTAAAACTTCTGAATACACATTTACAATTTCAAGAAAGAGATGTTTGATCATTTATCGACATTTGAATCTCGAGTCTTTAATCTTAAATCATCTGCCTTCATCAACTTACAATGTGACATGGGTATGACACAAAAAGTGATATTACTGAGCTGTAACAGGACTTTCTTTCCATCCTCAAGCTCCCTACAGGCCTCTCTGTTACTTCTACACTCGTTCTGATCTCTCAATCACAGACTGGACCATCTAGGGAGTAAAAATGTCCACATAGCACAGTAATAAATTGCACAGCCTTTTTTATTGCATCAGTAACGCAGGACAGTCCAGCTGCTGTGCATGTATCTCAACAGCCACCTCCACTAGTGCATAGTGCAGGCATGGAAAAAAACCACAACATCTGGTACGTAGGTAGATTTGTCGCAAAAGCCATACAGAGTCTGTGGGACTTTACAGAGGAGTCTTGAAGCTTGATACCACTGAAAATGAACTAAGCATAATCAAGGTCATGGGCTTGCTATGCTCTTTTGGTAGCAATGGGTATCTATTTAGTCTGACCTTGCTGATTAAATGCATGCAAAGTAAAAGCTAGAGTTTCAATTTTAGTGTCTTATACCACATCCCTACACAGAATAAATATTAGGTCAAAGTGATTCAAATAGTGAATCACTTTTACCTCATTCAAAATTAGGTGATTCAAAAAGTGATACCAATTCAAATAGAAATGAACAGCAAATATACAGCACTATTTTATTATTATTATTATAATCAGATATTATGTATTTAGGGACCCCTGATCTAAAGGTTTTATTTGGGCAACGTTATTTTTGTTTCATTTATATTATTAGTTCTGCATTGTAGTTAAAATGCATATAAAGGCAATCTAAAATGCATCTATCCTTTATATTTCTGTATTTGCCGTGACACAATCCAAAGACACAACAAAAAGTAGTTGGGAAAGAGAACTCCTGACTCTTTGATTTAATCAAAATTCTAAAAAATCTTTAAAAGTAATGTTAACTTGTGAGTAAGATAGTAAACCAATTTAACGTTGAGAATTCTATATTCTACTGGCAACAATAACTAAGTGATGAGCTACAGCGTGATGAGAATTGTGCCTCCCTCCTTCAGTACCTGTCGCAGGGTTCTGAGCATCTCTGTGGCCTCGTCGTGTTTTCCCTGCTTGGCCATGTGCATCATGTCCTGAATCATCCCCACACGGCGCTGATACGGAGGCGGAGGTCCCGAGCGCGCCAGTCTCTCCCCAGCGCGCAGCACGAGCGAAGCGCGCACGTCATTGTTGCGCTCTCGCGTCGGTGTCTTCCTGCAGCGTGCGCTTTGAGGGCTGGCACCAGCTTCATCCGGGTACTTCGCCTGTTTTGCTCCCATGACCGAGTCCAAACACTCGCACACAGATTTACTTAGTGGCGTCCCGAGCTAGCACGCCATTGGAGAAAGGACCGTGAACGTGAGAAACGTGTGTGTGTGTGTGTATAGAGGGATGTACGGTGGGAGGGATAACACGAGTTTACAGGCGCGTCACTGGTTTGTTTACATCCCACCTGTCCCGAGAAGAACGCTGACGTATACGCACGAATCTGATCTAAACACGCGCGAGATCTGATCATCACAAAGTTGATCAATTCATCAAGCTTCATTCGACTAAACAAAACCCCGTGCCTGGAACATTTTACTCAAGCGCAGCATCATCCTCCATAATCTTTCCCAAGAGCTAATACCTTAAGAACCACCTAGAATAAATAAACCCATTATCACATTAAGGTCAATGCGACGAACATAACATATGCACTAAAAATAGATTAAAGGACCAGACGGCTGTTTCCGTTCTTGTCCCTCAGGTAGGGAACAGATCGGATGAAGATGCCTGGAGCATGGCCGCATATTCGCAGAGGAAAACAACAGTCCGATCATTCTCAAACTCCCATCATGCAGTTCTCTGTGCACAGCAATCCCGAGTGTTCTTTATTTTTTATCTCTAATCTCTTTTTTCAGGTCCGTTTACACTCACAAGGCAATGTAACGCGAGGTCAAACCGGATGAGAAGTGCTCGTGTCGTTAATGTCCCTTTTCCTTCTCGACAAAGTCATTCCAGGTCTTTCCATCTCGTGCATTTATCCTGCTTTTTCATCCCGTTTTAAGCTTTGGTTCTGTTGGTTAGGAGTTTTATTCTATGATGTGGATGTATGAAATGTTTCTTTATATGAGTGTGTGTCTCTCCTGACAATGATGCAGGCTCTACCGGTGGATCATGATGCAGACAGCCTCCCACCCCATTCCCCCCAACCTTCATCGGGGAGGGGTCGGGCAGTGTGCACATTATGGATACTCTAGCAACTCACCAATAGTGATGGCAAGTCCGGGTCTACATCTCCAACCTGTTCTGTCGGATAAAACAAAAACGGCTCACCTTTTCTTTATTCTGTGACGTTATTATTATAGAAAGTCTCATTCCAGTCCGGGATGAAAATACACTCAAGAAATTACAATGTATATATACACATGACTCTTAACAAAATGGAGTGATATGGAGTCGATATGGAGTGTGGGGAGAGAGTAAAAAATAACTGTCCATACATTGATCTCATCACTACTGTCCATACATTGATTTCATCACTACTGTCCATACATTGATTTCATCACTACTGTCCATACATTGATCTCATCACTACTGTCCATACATTGATCTCATCACTACTGTCCATACATTGAACTAATCACTACTGTTCATACATTGATCTCATAACTACTGT
>JAOTRA010000037.1:6041813-6055216 GCA_026260255.1 Pseudolaguvia tuberculata | reverse complement strand
CCATACATTGATCTCATCACTACTGTTCATACATTGAACTCATCTCTACTGTCCATACATTGAACTAATCACTACTGTCCATACATTGATCTCATCACTACTGTTCATACATTGAACTCATCTCTACTGTCCATACATTGAACTAATCACTACTGATCATACATTGATCTCATCACTACTGTCCATACATTGAACTAATCACTACAGTCCATACATTGAACTCATCACTACTGTCCATACATTGATTTCATCACTACTGTCCATACATTGATCTCATCACTACTGTCCATACATTGATCTCATCAATACTGTCCATACATTGATCTCATCACTACTGTTCATACATTGAACTAATCACTACTGTCCATACATTGATCTCAGCAACGTGAGACAGTTCACTTTACTAACCCAAAATAAAATGGATGAAGAATGGGATTAGTGACCCGATGGTATTTAAAAGGTAAACTGGATTATTACACACATGCACACAGTGCGCCATATATACTGTAAGTAACAGTGCAAGAACAAAATATGTAATAAAGTGCATCAGACCATGTAACTGCAGCAAATAATATCGTGCATCGCATCTGTTTTTCATATAGACAGTGCAAACCGCTGTTTTTAAACAGGCATTGAGTACTGATCGCCACTCCACTACACCCCACTACACCCTCTGCACTCTACTGACACCTGGCGATGAAATGCATTTCTACACCGCATCTTAAAGACTGAGTGTATCAGTACTACAATCCACGGCCACTAGTGTTAGTCCTCCAAGCCCTCTTTTAACTACACCCTATATACAATAATAAGTCTAAGCTTGATGAAGTCTACTTTAAATGTTTTAAACATATGTTTCCTTCTTCAGCAAGAAGAAGATTTCATTGTTCAGCATGTGATAGTGGACATCACTAACCAATAAGAACCAATAAGAGGATTCATTCCTATCAGGAAGAAGACTACAGATAAACGCCTAAAGGCAAACAAGATAGATATGCATTTCCAAATAATAGTATATGTGTTAAACGTAGGGCTTTGATTTGATTGAAGAAATGATTGTAATATGCGGATTTTTTTTTCTTGTTTCATGAGTTTTTCTTGTTGAATTAATTATAAAGTGCACCTATTAGGTTGGAGTGTGAAGTGCATGATATTAACACTCTGTAGCATCAATCAATTATTAAAATAAATAATAATACATGTTATTCTAATAGAAATTGTATATCACGAATTATTTCTATACTCCTTCAATTTATCTACAATACCAAATAATTCTATATAAATGTAAGATTTTAAAAGCTATCTTCTAACAAAACCTAAAGCAATAGATTTTTTAATCTCCATATAGTTTATGCATAAGTTACTTAACGTCTTATTGTTTTATACGCAATACATTGAATAAAAATATGCTTATTAAATATAAATTTACGCGAGACGGCAAACGTCATCATCCTGCGACGAGTCAGCTGACGGGATCCCTAAGCAATTAGAGCTAGTTGGCTTTAGAATACGGATATATCAATAAATTCTGTGTACATTTGTTAAACAAGCTATACTTTACAATTATTCGATTAGATACAATATAATAATAATAATTTTCAACAGCTCCTTTTTGTGTGTTTTTTAAATGAGATATATTTTCCCTTAGCTCACTGCTACTTCGTGTTGGTGCTAAGCTTCCGTAAAAGCCCGGACATCATGGCGAATTCATTCGCTCTCGGTGAAAGATTTCATCAGATGATAAGCGAGTTATTGGAGCGAAAGCGCAGTTATTCACCGGATCTTCAGACAGAATTAGAAACGCTTAAAGAGCAGAAAACCATCTCATTCGCGTCTGTCAGGAAACTGCAGAAACTTCTGCAGCAAAATGGTAGGAAATAAGCTCTGACATATTTAATTCATCTTCTTACCAGTTTATTCCTTAATTCACAGGGAGTCACGGAAGGCTGTTGGAGGTAGGGGTACACCCTGCACAGGTCGCCAGTCCGACGCAGGGCCACACATAAACGAACAACCACACACTCCTATGGAGGCAGAGTTGCTGATCGGGAGACCAGGAAGACCCGGGTTCAAGCCTCACCACCTCCAAGGAAGATCTGGTCTCAAGTCTGCTACTGTTGGATCCTTAAGCAAGACCCTTAACCCTTCCTGCTCCTGGGGCGCTGTACAATAGCCGAACCTGCGCTTGGAACCCCAATTTACTAAGATGGGATGCGAAGAAAAACATTTCACTATATGTTGTACTGTGTATAATCATGTATGTGACAATATAAATTGGAATATACAATCACCAATTAATGTACATGTTTTTGGACCGGACAACCCCTTACTCTGGAATCAAACCAAGGACCACCTTGTTCTGAGGCGACTGTGCACTACGCTACAGCGCATGTGAATATTTATGATATATTATTAAAATCTCACCATTCGATTGTGGTTGTGTGGATTTGTTCATATAACCACATTAACAGTAAATGCAGATGCATTGCATCAGTAAAACATGGCCAAATCTAAATATGTGCAAGTTTAGCCTGAATTCTATACCTTTTTTGGTTGAGGCCTGGGTTACATGAAGTGTGAATTTGCTGTGTATCAAATGAATAGAGATAATGATTATTTTTTTCAGTTAAGGGGCAACGCGGTTCATAGTGGTTTGCACGGTCGCCTACAACAAGCAGGTCCCAGGTTCGATGAACGTGTGTTTTGGTGGTTGTTCGTCTATCTTTGACCCTGTGATAGACTGGTGATCTGTCCAGGGTGTATCCCTGCCTCTCGCTGTATGTGTGCTGGGATAGCACACATACAAACCCACGGAACACGGAACAAACCCATGTGAACCTGAATGAATGAATGTTTCACTAGGGTTTAGGACAGGGCTTGGCGGTGCAGTGGTTAAGGTTGCCCTGCGCAAAGCCCAGTAATATCCAGTGTTATAAGAAAAAGATAAATGTAGGTGTCTGTCAAATGCCATAAATGTAAATGTCTTTATGGAGACTTTGTGCAGAGAGGGATTGTCCTACTCCAAGTGTGTTTGGGTCATTTACATGAGCTTTTCATTTTACAAAAGATATTAAATATAAAACAGCACCACAGTTAGTAGTACTTTTGTTTATCTTTCTTACGATAATTAACATCGTTGGATGAAATTATATATTCTAGCATATTTACAATTATTATTATATTTCTTTCAGGATATCCATTTTACCTTCATGAGCTGCTTGAAGACAGCGTGCTTCATCTCCCAAAGGTGGAACCACCTCCAAGAGTATGTGCTTAACATGATTTGCAGGAATTGTATGGGTTGCTGGTTGAATGAAGGAATTGGTTACAAAAATAATTCCAATTCTTTGTTTCATTTATGTGTGCACTGTGAGCAGAACCCTCAGTTAGTGGCTCGTCTGGAGAAGATTAAAGCCAAACTGGCAAATGAAGAATATAGGAGAATCACACGGAATGTAAATCCTCAAGTAAGTGCTGATTATCTGTGTTAACATTTAGGATAAACTTTTATTGACTTCTATCTGTCTTTTTGCCTTGATAGGAAATCAATAATCCTGGAACATTGGCAGACTTTGGAAGACAAGGTTAACAGAATCCATTTTGGGAGATATCATGAAGAGTATTTTATTAAAAAGCATTTATGAATAGCATTACAGCTGTATTCATAAAACAATAATGAATCTTTCGTGATTAGCACTGTCGCCTTACAGCAGGAAGGTCCTGGGTTCGATTCCCATACAGGGGCCTTTCTGTGTGTAGTTTTCATGTTCCTCCCGTGTTGAGCGGTTTTACTCTGGGTACTCCGATTCCCTCCCAAATTCCAAAAACATGTACATTAGGTTTATTTGCGTTTCTAAATTGCTGGGTTGTGCCCCTCCTGCCTTTTGCCTTTTCAGAGAGCTGGGATAGGCTCCAGCAGAACCCTGTGGCAAGTAGGCATGAATGAAAAAGAATGAATAATTTACTTTTAAAAAATAATACAGACCATTTGGTTATTGTTTGTCGCACGTCGCTGGATAAGTAACATTCAGATTTTTTTTCCAGTGCGATCTGTCAAAGCTGTCGCTGTTACCGTTTTTAACTTCTTGGTAACAGTTGTTGCAGCTTTTGCCTGTGCTTACATAGGAAGTCAGTACGTCTTCACAGAAACGGCAGCGGTGAGTGTTAAATAATGTCTGCGATATAAATAAAAAATCAATCTAATGAATCTCTAATTGAATACATAATTGTCTGATGAGATTCTGTTTTTCTCCCCTTTTTTCAGAGGGTAATTTCTGCAGTGATCGCATCATCTGTAGTTGGTCTAGCAGAGCTTTATGTTCTGGTTCGCACCATGGAGGGTGAATTAGGGGAGCTGTGACACCAGCCAATTCCAATCCCAGGATGTTGCTACAAAGCCTAATTCTTTGTATTTAATATTTAGTTTCTCTCTGGAAATAACTGCAGATCTTTAAAAAAGATGCTTGGTGGCGCTGAAACTTAGACAAATACCTTATCTTATTGTCAGTGAGCAATAGCGGCCATAATAAGGTTCTCTTGAAGGTGGTTGAGGGCCTTCAAGTGCCCAGAAGAGGCAGCTTGGCATCGGTAGAGCTTAAAACCCTTTTTTTCTAAGGAACAACCTAGAGTGTATTTGGGCCACTGCTTAACTGTGCTCTTCTCACATTTCCTTTAATGAAACCATATACTGTTCCAGCATAACAATGGCTCTGTTCTTAAAGCTCCTGAGCTTCACAAAGACATACTGGAGAACCACAGAAAACCACACTTAATATTAGTGCCTGGTCTCTATTTTGTTGTGAGCAAATTAACACAGTTACATTTTACATTGTGCTTTTTTAGTAGTGTAATTCTGATATAAAATGTTTAAAAAATACACCTAGATATGATGGGCAGGTGTCCCAATACTTTTGTGTGTATTCTGTGTTAGAATAAACATGTGTATGTGTATATATTATAATGATGGGGTGTGTCTTATTCAAGCAGAAATTCTATTACGTTTCATCTGGTTAATCAGTTGATTTGGACTGGTAGTAGACTCGGGTGTAGCTTGTGTGGGTTCGAAGGAATGAACACAGCTCTATAAACAAATCTGACTTATCTGTCTCTCAGGATTACTTTTAGGATTTTAGATTGTGTACTCAGATGTATATTAAATGATCATACAAATGAGATGAGTCAGTGCAGTATTGTAATAAAATAATTTTGTACTTTTTATTTCATTTAATTCCACTGAACTGATCAGATTTGTTTGTATTTTAATTTTCTGTTTGTCTTCTACAGAAGTTCATTTGTTGTATATACAGTATTTTCAGGTTAGCATTCTTTAATAAAATTAGCGGTAAGAATTCAAGGTGTACCCCTGCCTCTAGACCTATGTGCGCTGGAATAGGCTCCAGCTAAACCCATGACTCAGAATTAGGGATTATATGAGTTAGAAGATGAATGAATGAATGAATGAATCATTCAGGGTAGTGGTAGTGCAGTAGTAAAGGTGGTTCAGTGGTTAAGATTCCCAGCACCACCAAGCTACCCTTTCTAGGCTCTTAACCCCCTATTGCTCAGCTGTATACATGAAATGGATGTAAGTTGCTCTGGATAAGAGCGTCTGCCAAATAGTGTAAATGTAAATGAATGTGGAAAAAGGGTTAAAAAGATAATAATAATAAAAAGCCATAACCATTGTTACTAATCCAGTTTTATTCTTACCAAAAAGTAAAAATCTAACAAGTGAATGTGTTTCAATGTGTAAAACTTTGGCAAGAGTTATAGTGGAAAAACAAATGATAAACCTATGCTCGTATTTGAAACCACACTTTTATGATGTGATAAATAAAAAGCAAATAAAAAAGTGGTCTAGTTTCTTAGAATATATTGTATGCTTTTCTGTACATATCTATCTGCAATTTGAAAGTGTTTTTTATTGCAGTCTGGCATCATGGCAATTTCTTTAAAAATTCTTAGCCTAGGAATACATTGAAGCATGAAACTCATGTCGGTTTTCCCCTGTACTGAAATATCATAAAAAGGCCACAAATTATTTCTTTAGGCTTTCTGGGCCTAAAGAAATAATATAACATGAGACACATTTAACCAGCACATAATACACATGTGCCTCTTTACATCCTTTCTGCTTACTGTCAGAAAATGCTGACAGAGTTACACCCAGTCCAACAGGGGGCAGTGAAGCACTTTTGGAAATTAGGCTCTGAAACAAAAAAACCAAAAACGGTTCATCACTCAAATTTGCGCAGGTGATTGTAGAGTGATTGGACGTAGGTGAAGACACACATGGGGTCAGGTTTTCTGCCCATCACCATCATATCTTCCACCTCAATGAGTCTGTCACAGCCAGCCTTCTTTCTGAAGGAGAAAGTGTCATTAGAAACTTATACATTATATTAAAATGAGGATTACTATTAAGATTGTTTACTTAACTGGCTGAATATTAATATATCACATGCTTGCTAATATTAACTGGTTCCTAAACTTCCTGTTACTCTCTGATTGGCTGTAGGTCAAAGTCAAAGTATTTTCTTAGTCAGATCTCATTTCAGATATTTAGCATGCCATATAATTCAGTTCTCAGATTTCCTCTTTGATTGTTCACACTGTACACCTAAAGAGCTAACATCGTATAGTGCAAACTTGCCATAATGGAAATTGGATAATATGAAAGTTGGGAATGTATAAATGGATTGGCAAATGGGGCAAATATGCCCTGATTTTCAATTTCCAACAATAATTTTTTAAAGAAGGATACCGATAACAACAATATTACTTTTTAATGTTTTCTTAAAGATATTTTGGGGGCATAGATGGGATGCTGAGGTGAGGTGAGATGGGGAGCTGAGGTAGGGTGTGGGTGGAATATGTGTCGGAGCCTAAACCCACAAAAAGGGTGCTGACCAGTATTTTAATATGTTTTAATATTATATTTTAATATTAATGTTATTTAAATATAATACTTATTTATACATATATAATAAATATAATTAATTACTATTATCTGTAAGTAAGCATGATTTTGACGTATTACCCAAATTTACTAGGAGAATATCTTTCATGCCTGTAAACATCTGATATAAACATGTGAACCAACATGGAGGGAGTTACAGGGTTCATTAATGTCTGGCTCCAGGGATGGAAAAATTGAGACTGTGGGTAAGAAGAGGCCTGGGGTACGTTGCATGGGCTTTGCGGTTTTCAGAGTGGGATATGTTACACATATGCAGTTATTAGATGCTTCGGAAAGACGGTAACAGTATCTGTATTGCCAAACGAAGAAGTGACGTGATGCGGCTTGACTACATAAGCTTAAAGGTTTCTGCTAGGGTCAATGTCTTGATCAGTTCATCTGACTTCATTTATCTTATTCTTCACACCTTGTTATGGATAGGATTATTTTTGGACAGTAGATCAGATCCCCCTTTGTTTTAGGTTATGTGCAATTTTGAGTGTATATTTTCCTGCTACTGAGTGTGAAGATAGAGGCGCTAGACTAATCCAATGCAGATGACTGAGCAGATTATAGCATTGGGGAAATATTTGGACATCAAAGCTGAAGAGTGAGGCACTTACTCTGCAGTGCTGAAGGCCAGTTCGAAGTTGTCTTTGCGTTCGGTAGGGGACAAGGTGTTGTAGTCAAACTCAGTGGGGAAGAACGAGTGCACTAAAGCGCAAAAAGCCATGCCATCACTCCAGCTAGAGGAAAAGTTCTGGATGTCGATGTTCTGGTTGAGGAGAAATAAACAAATCGAGGACTATTATATAACAGCGTTTCCCATGCTTGCACCTGGAATAACAGTGTTGGGTTTTCCCTGTTCTAAAACTCCGGCTTTAACAGGATTCGTCTACGAATTAACAAGGATTTCACAAGGCTAAAATGACACTGATGTCAACCTAAGCAGAACGGAAATATGAGCTCAGAAGTCACAGTTTGTATCTGACATGTGCTTCTCTGTGAGCTACAATCCATGCTTAAGAATAAGTGCTGTGTAAAAGTAATAGCACTAAATATATATTGTTTTCACAGAGAGAATATTTGTGGTAGGAAGGGGGGTTGTTAAGTCTGAGGACACATCATTTCAGATATATCTACGTTTCAATTATCAAACTTCATCCTCCCATTTTCCCTTTTAAATATATATATATATATATATACACAGGTCAACCATGTGACCACATCTTGGCCCCCCCCCATAGATCCGGAATGCTTACAGATGTGGTTAATATGCCCCCTCTAGTTTAAATAGCTGTTGTAAAACTCTGTCATAAGGATTATGTTACCCCAGCTGAATAGAGGAAGTGTCTAATCAGAAAAAGAAAATACATATTACATGAACAGCATTTAACTAACTGAATATTTTACATCTGATGTAGTGTAACAGAAACCCAAAAAGGAGCGACATGTTTTTTTATGCAAAAAGAAAAAGAGCTAAATGGGAAAATATGCCAGACATATTTTGAAACTGTCGATATTGAGATAATTTCACACACAGCATATAATCAGTTGAATTTTCTCAGTTGAGTTTGCTGTAAAAATAAAAAGAAACCCTATTAATAATCAAAAAGATTGATTATGTATGTTAGGGTATTGAATAATTTATTCATTCATCTTCTTACCTGCTTATTCCCTAATCTGGGGTCACAGGGGTTTGCTGGAGCCTATCCCAGTGCTCATAGGGTGAGAGGCACGGGTATACCCTGGACAGGTTGCCAGTCCATCACAGTCCATCGTCTCTGATCTTTAACTAACACTGACATGCCCCTTTGTGAGAATATTCTAACATATGATATCTGTTCTATCTGCAGGGATATCGTGCTGAATAATTTTAATCCAAAGCATGTTTGGACAACAGAGGTAGAGGTTTAGGCCAAGTGTTTTTAACTGTCAAACATTATTCTTGCATCATTCTATGATGGTCACAAAAAAACCCAGCTGGTTGTGTAAGTAGAACATAAATGAGGTAATACATCTACCCCTCCAACGTTAAATCTGTCTTACAAACTCAGCCCTTCAAATCTCTGCCCTGCTTGATAAACTCAACCTCATTGGCTAATATAAAAACATACATCATTGTTGTCGGGAATCCAGAATCTTAGTGCTCTGGGCACTTATTAAATATCGTTCTGTTTTTATGTTAAATGTGACGGCACCATCTTTAACTGGGGCCATATGGAAAGACGAGCTGAACTCTAAAGAAGACACAGTGCATATTTCAATTTCAATGATCCCCATCTGACATACAGAACAAACTTTTCATCGATTACAAAGTAATACTTTACAGCAACTGCTTTAAAACTCCATGATGTAAGGGTTAGTATGAAGAACCAAAGAATTTAGTTCCAGATGACAGAACTATAGCCAGCAAGTTGCGGTATAGTATTTAACAGATGTTCTTATTCAGAGCAACTTACAAACATGCTTTATTGTCTTCATTGTAAAGAAACAGCAGCATTGACCTCACTGCAGTGGGTTTCCATTGAGTGGATTCTCTCAGCCATAGTTTTTTTAATTCGATGATGATTGGTGTATGTGTGTGTGTGTGAGTGAAAGGCAACTGCTTACTAATAATGATTGGCTTGATAGAGTACATTTCCATTGTTTGCCAATCAAAGGCAGATTATATTAGTGTTAACACATAAACTTTAAGAGTGACCCGCACCAATGACAATAATTGGTATGTACAATTTAAATATGTAGCGAAAAGGTTTGTGGTTACTATCAGATCCATATGTGGTTCTTCTGTTGCTACAAATATAGAAGCCCACAGTCATCTAGAATGTTTTTGTATGTTGTAGCATTACATTCTTTCTCGTGTCGGCACCCACACGCATAGCTGACCTGGGTTCAATCCCATCTCGAGTCCCTTGCAGTAAACCCGCCCCTTCTCTGTTTCCCCATATCTCTGTCTGCCCTATACATGACGGAAAAATGTGTTCTATAATGTATGGTATGTATAAATATAAATAAACTTTATACATACTACAGAAATCAGAGCGATGGCAAATCCAACAAGGTAGCTTTTGTAAAGTGTAAGCACTATTTTACCCCTCAATGTTGTGAAAGATATGACTGTTTATATAAGGTGCAACTTATGACCTGTAAGAATGAGTCTCTCTATGACGATTACAAACAATTCTAATCCAATGAAGCACTTCACCTTGTCGCATGACACCGCAACATTTAAATTAGGTTAGTGTACAGACTAGTGAGACTGGAATAGGTGTGTGTTCAAAAACACATACAGGTGATGGTCAGGGTCCCGATTTGTAGAGATTTCATTTTGAATTTATGTTTGCAATCTTTTTGACTCTTTCATTCAATTAATAAATCTGATTCTGAAATCTTACCTGATATCCAATTGTTTTGGAGCGACACCACTCTAAAAGAATCTGTTTGATGCTGCTTGCACTGGACACACCAAAGCTCTGAGATCGTTTTAACTTGGGTTTAGAGTCCACAGGTTTGGGTTGACTGAAACAAATAATCAATAATAAAGAATATAAAATCCTAAAAGGATAAAATATAAGGACGAGACAAAGCGCTTGAAGAAATCCGTATACCTGTTATTCTCAGATTCCAGCCGCTCAAATATGGACCTGCGTGCCTGGGCGCCAATGCTGCGGGGGAGAGTTTGTGACCTTACGAGTTCACGCTTGCGCTCCATGCCCCTACCAAAGGACAACTCTCCTGCAATATCTGCATTCCTGAAACACACAATATCCCTATTATATGCTTCGGTTATACAGAGGGTCTGAACAGCATGTCTGGGGATTGAACAACTAAAGTTTTGTGCGTGTGTTCTGCTGCCAAGGTGGATAAAGCATTCAAGTATTGTAGGTTATAACCAACCTTTCCGCATTGTGCTGGTTGATCACAGAGTATCCTCCATAAGCCACCGATTTTGCTGGCACAGAAGAAGTGGTTTTCTCTGCAAGGGACAAAATAGGTATAAGCATTTAGTTCAGGAAGAAAACTAAGTTACTTTGTTACTTACATGTAGAGTTTTGAAATTTGAATAAGCAAATGGTTTAACAACTGACTATACCAGGGAAAAAAATCTGAAGTCTTAATATAAAGTAACAAATTCCAAATGCCATAAATTTCCATATTATCACTCAAATATGTAAATACAAAAACCCAGTATTTACATTACCGTTGATACCGGTGTAGCCCATTGTCCTCACTGGACTCGGAGTCCATGTTTTCACAGAAGACACTGGACAAACAATTCATACACACAGCAGTTAAAATAAATAAAATAAAATAATAATAATAAAAAAAAAACAAAGTCACAAAATATGGTAATCTTATGTACCTGCATGAACTGGAGGCTCGTTATTACTGGTAGCTTGATGACTGTCGGGCTGCGTATCTGTTATAGAAGGCAGTGTCTGCATTGGGCTGCTTGGTGATTCAGGGCTCTTTAGACCAGAAGAGTCAGCTATCTTTGTAGTGGCAGTGATTGGCAAATGTGGCATTACCATACAGAGAGGGGAAGAGTTTTGTTGCGTTACTCCAGTGGGTGGAGAAGGGTCCCTTGCAGGTTGAGTGGAGTTTTCTGCTAAAAACAGATACAGCTAAATTATACACCTGGATCACAAAACTCAGATGAGATGTTATAGAAGCAGAGGATCATCTACCTGCTGTGGATGTGTGGCCGTTCTCCAGTTTAGAAGAAGCCGGTGCTGGATCCACCTCAATGGGTTCTTCTCGCTCAATACTCTGGAAGACAGACACACACACACACACACCATTTATTCCTTAGCTCATTCATACATTTACTTACAGTAGTCTCTTTATGTTTGTTAGGAACATCCGGATCCATTGTTTATCCTGGGAACACTGTGTTATACATCTTAGAGCTTATTAAATTACTAGCATTTCTTTTGGGAGAAAAAAAATCTAAAAGAAAGAAAAAAAGAAAGAAAGAAAGAAAGAATGGATGGATGTATGAGTAAAGAGTCAGACTAGGAAGGGAATGCTAACTAGCTAAGTAACCAGTTCACTAGTGAAAAGTAAACTCCAAGGCTCCAAAGGGGCTAGGGGATAACAAATACGCTTGAACAATATTATTTCACAAACACAGCCTATAAATAATTAATAGAGCATTGTCAAATTTCCTAGTTCCTGTTTTTTTTGCCAGGTTATTTTTGTGCTAGGACATTTGGCTAGGTAAATACAGAGTCCTTAGGGTTATCTAGTGTTGCTGTCCCATTAACAAGACTAAACAGCTGACAGTCTCTGGCAGCACTGCGTTAAAAACACTACACTGTTACATACAGACAATGTTTCTGAATAAAACCATCAGGTCATGAAGACATTCATTCATTCATTCATTCATTCATTCATTCATTTATCCATCTTATATACACACCTATTCCGGGTCACACTGGTCGGCTGCAACCTATCCTAGCTCTCGAATTTGTTGTATAAAGACTCTGTGAGACATCTTTTTACAGCTACACAAACTTGGGTTCAAATTTGACGTTCTTATCAAATAAGGCCTAATCATGAGATCAAGCAGTTTAACATTCCTCTCAGGCTCCCGATTATTTTCAACAACAGGATCTCATCTACCGGGGCACTAAAACGGATAGATGAGCGAGTTAATCTAATCACTTTATCCTGACAGGCAGATTTATGCATCTCTTATCAGAACACCTTCAGTCTCCTTTAATCTGGACTTGAGGACTAAACAGGACATAAAACCATGGTTCAGTCTAGCTTAGAAAAATCACTCACTTTTCCAGACCTTCTACAGTCTTTTTCCAAATTTGATTCTACAGTCTGTCTAACCGACAAAGATATCCATTTAGTTTTTCTCAAAACTTCTCGCTTCATGTGTGTCCTCACAGGCACTGACTGGTACAAGCGTGTAAAACCCCACATGCATTCATGCACAAAAATAAGTTATATATTGTCACATGCACTCACAGTATCTGAAAATCACATTTTCCAGAAAGATCTGTCGAGGTTAATAGAGTCCCTGGAGGAGAAACGAGGTGACATAAGCGTAGAGGAATGCTGAAGGGAGAGTATTTTGGAGGGTGAGGGGCTTGAACAGCTGTGAGGTAGAAGAGATGATAGAATTCGGCAGTGAACTATGGAAATCATGCAGCTCCAGCTCTTTGGCAGATCACCCAGTCAGGTCCACATCAGAGAGCAGTGCGTTATGTGGCATTATCATCAGAGGGGGTGCTCTCAAACAGGTCAGGCTTTCAGACTAGCAATGATAGAAAGCCTAGTAGTTTTAAATCCACCGGACAGTCCATGTGTATGATCCATAAAAAGTACAAGATAACTATAAGCCTTTCTGAAGGATACACACACACACACACACACACACACACACACACACACACACACACACACACACACACACACACACACACAC
>JAOTRA010000037.1:6030108-6041713 GCA_026260255.1 Pseudolaguvia tuberculata | reverse complement strand
ACACACACACACACACACACACACACACACACACACACACACACACACACACACACACACACACACACTCTTGTGTGTAGGGACCCTTGATCCAAGGCAGTTTATTATTCTAAAGTCTATCTGATATTGCAACGATCGCAGCCTGAGAATTAAACCAATAACCTTCCGGGCATTTTGCAATTACAGCATTTGGCAGACACCCTTATACAGTGCAACCTACAGCTGAGCAATTGGTGGTTACGGGCCTTGCTCAGACGCCCATGGCAGTGGCTTGTCACTGAGAAATCATGCTGAGGGTTTTCCCACATAGTGCTGGGAATCGAACCCGCTCTTTCTGGTATTAGTCCAACACCTTAATAACTAATTTTAACCCATTTTAACCACCATAAACTGACTTTCAGCTGAAGACAGTTTACCTGTCTCTCTGTCATCCCATGTCTCTCTATCACACACATATACACCAAAGCCCCTGCTTACCCCTCCTACCCACTCAGTCATTCTGTTGTTTGGCTCAGTCAGGTGTCATGGGTGGTACTTTGTGTGTTAAATCAGACAGACACGTTAAATCACTGTAGGTAAGTTTAACAGTCTGTCTGCTCTGTGGGGAATGAGTGGCTTAATGGCTAAGCTGTTGGACGGATACCAGAAAGACCGGGGTTCGATTACTAGCTCTATTCCTAATTCAGGGTCACAGGGGTCTGCTGGAGCATATCCCAGGTACATCCTGGACAAGTCACCAGTCCATTTCAGAGCCACACGGGGACAAAACAACCACTCACACTCACCCCTATGAGCAATTTGGAATCACCTATCACCACTATGCCACTACGCCATCGTGCCACCCTACAATAAATATTTAAATGAGTTAATTCTCACATAAAACAACTTAATATATGAACTGTTAAACAACTTAATATATGAATTACATTAGACTAGAACATTATATTTATCTGTACTACAGTAATAACATATGGCATTTAATTAAAGTAATATCACTCTGTGATTCTCTGTTTATGCTAGTGTGGGTTTTCTTTGTGTACTCTGGTTTCTTCCTATAGTCCAAAACCATGTACATTAGGCTGACTGTAGATTGCCTACAGGAGTGCGTGAGTGTGTGTGGCTGTTTGTCTATGTGTGACCCTGTGATGTTGACCTGTCCAGGTTGTACCCCTGCCGTTAGCCCTATAAGCTCTGTGATAGGCTCCAGCAGAACCCTGTGACCCTGAATTACGGAGTTACGGAGTTAAGGGAGTTAGGAGACGAATTAATTAATGAATATATTTCAGTCATAAGTATAGAAGAAGATAGACAATAAAATCCTGTTTTCATGTGGGTGTGTATAGATGGGTGTGCACAAATGCTTTGCTGTGTGCTCAATAACCTCATGCTTTGAACACCAGTAAAATTGACTTAACTGCAACATCATGAAGCAAAAAATCTTGTGTGTCTAGTTTGGTTCCATGACTGATGTATGCTACGACACTGTTGCTAATCCAGATCCGACGGTATGATGCTATGAAAACGATCAAAATGGACACTTTTAAGCCAAAACAAAACTCTTTTCAGAATGATAGTAGATAATTGACAGATATATAGAGTGTGCGTGCCTCTTTCTCCAACCAGACACCATGTATGTATGCACGATCTCATTACGATAGATAGATTGCTGTGTCTGACAGAGGCTTTTCTTTATTTCATACATTTTTGGATTATTGTTTAATGCCACACCAGCATCCAGAGCAACTCCACACTTGTACTTCTCTCTTATTAACATAACATGAATGGTTTGGGCTGTGGGAGGAAACCAGAGTATCTGTAGTAAACTCATGCAAGAACGGGGAGAAGTTGTAAATTCCACACAGAAAGAACCCGTGCCTGTGAATCGAATCTGGGCCTTGTTGCTATGTGTCAAGATTACTAACCACTAAGTCACTGGGTCGCTCTTACACCCATATATCAAAGTATGCAACTCATCGTCACTATCGTGCATGCACTTCATCTGTGTTGCCAATAATGTTGCCTGATCACCAGTCCGTCACAGGGCAACACATAGACAAACAACCATTCACACACATGTTCACTCCTATGGACAATTTACAATCACCAATCAACCTAATCTGCGTGTTTTTGGACTGTGGGAGGAAACCCTCATGGAGAGAACATGCAGACTAATGGGAATCGAACCTGGGACCTTCTTGTTGTAAACCACTACGCCACCACGCTGCCCTTCATTCATTCATTTTCTTACTCGCTTATTCCTTAATTCTGGGTCATTGGGGTTTGCTGGAGCCTATCCCAGCACACATAGGGTGAGAGACAGGGGTACACCCAGGACAGTTCGCCAGTCCATCACAGGGCACACATAGACGAACAACCACTCACACACACAGTCACTCCTATGGGCAATTTTGTACGTAATGTACATGGACTGTTTTTGGACTGTGGGAGGAAACCGAACTAACCGGAGGAAACCCACGCAAGCGGGCAGAACATAAAATTGCACAGAAAGATCCGGTAATCGAACCCGGGACCTTCTTATTGTGAGGCGACTGTGCTAACCGCTACCCCACCACGCCTCCAAGTGGAATAAAGTTGTTTTGTTTAATTTTGGCAATAAAACACCCACATGGCCCTGCTACAGTTGAGCCTGATGATGCATAGACTCCTGTCCCATCTTGTCAGTATTGAACATGTAGTTACCTTGCTGTCTATAGGATGGCCAGTGAGTTAGTCAAAAATGTCTGGTGTATTCCAAAGATAAAAGAAGGTCTTACATTTTTGGAACAATACCAAAGTATTGTAAGAGTTATTCATGTAAGAATTAAACTTTCAGTAGGTGGCATCTGCTTAGGTAGAATAAATATCTGCACCTACACCAAAAAGAAAATGAGACCTTTTAGAGGATTTGTACTTATGAGTTAATTAAACTGTGACACTCACCGAAGGGGCTTTTATGCACATGTTGTTGTTGCTTGTTTGTTCGTGTTTTTAGTTCCAGTATCATTTTTCCCTGACTGTAGGTATTTATTTGCAGCAGGACGTAGACACCAACTGTCTGACTTTCTTAACAAGGAAATCTTATTGGGTTAACTGGGAAAATATTTGTCATTTTAAGAATGCTCCCAATATGTTTTGTAATCTCATCTGTTTTTTCTATTACTGACATCTGGGGCGACGCGGTGGCATAGTGGTTAGTGTGGTCGGCTCACAACAAGAACGTCCCGGGTTCGGTGTGAGTGGTTATTCATCTGTGTGCCCTGTGATGGACTGGCATACTGTCCAGGGTGACCCCTGCCTCTTGCCCTATGTGTGCTGGGATATGTTCCAGCGGACCCCTGTAACCCTGAATTAAGGAATAAGCGGCTAAGAAAATGTCTCTAACCTTTTATTGACACAAATGTTGAGACATGTTGTACTGAAATAAAAACAAATATGATAATAAACCATACTATTATAATAATACGTCTTTGCGAATAAAATGAGTTTTATTTATTTACATCTTACACATTGTTTTTTAGAATTGTGTCGTTTTGAGGAGGTTGAATGAATGAATGAATATGAATATGAATTTCATTTGATGCACAGAAATTGTATTTACTAAAAGTTTGTAAAATAAACTAATCTTATTGGTGGCTTAGTATGTGTTACCTGTCGAGGTTTAGATGTCCATCTCATCTTTCACTATCTGTGGGCCAAGTTTAAATGCTCTCCACTGTATTGGTATTCTGTGTACTTTGTTCCCCGTCCATACTACATTGGTATGCTTTAAAGACCGATTTGTATGTCTGTATTGGTGAATGGGTGAATTATGAATAGGTGTATCCTTACTAATTGTCCCCTGTGTTTGAACAAGATTAAACTCCAGGTTTCGCACGACAAATTATAAACCTGTAATTCGCAGATCTGGTGTTCGACAAGTTCATGTTTACACCCTGAATTTAACAACGTTTGGCATTATTCGTTTTTCCAGGAGGCAAAAGTATAGTAATCCATACAAAACAAAAAAGTTTCAGTCTATCAAATATACAGCAATTTACATTTATAGCATTTGGCAGACACTCTTATCCAGAGCGACTTACAACTGAGCAATTTCTCAGGGACCGAGAGAGATGGACAACGCTGGCAACGCTGTGACAAGCTATAGGAATCAAAATTGCACAGAGATGGCTTGTTGGTGCTGGGAATCGAACCACGGTCTTTTTGGTATAGTCCAACACCTTAAATCACTAAGCCACCACTTCCCACACAATTGACACAATTACCATGTCCTATAGAAGTTTCACGTCTGCAAAAATAACTTTCATTAATAATTTTTTATTTTACCAAGTTAACCCCTGCCTCTTGCCCTATGTGAGCTGGGATAGGCTCCAGCAGATCCCTGGGACCCCGGATTAGGGAATAAGTGGGATAGAAGATGAATGAATGAATGAACAGTTAACACTTTCCTAACCCTTGATTATTTCAATATGATCTGTGCATAATATCAGAAACCGACTTTGCTTAGTGAGCAGAACACGTTTTAAACATTAACCTTTCTTTTTTTGCAGCTGTAAAGAAACCGAAGTGTATCACTTTATCTAGGAATTATCTTACGAAAGCTGTTTTTAGTGGGAGAAAGTTGACCCTCACTGCCAATGAAACAGTGACCTACTAACCTGAACTAATAATAACTTAAACTTATACAGTTACTTACAAACCGCAGCTGTTTAAACAGCCCTGTATGTACACACACACACACACGGTTTATTAGAACACAAGCCACTTTCTTGTCCACATTAATACTATTTCAGTGCTCTAGTTTACCTACCAATATTTATAAATGAAGCATTTTTATTATAGTTGTTATTTCAGAGTCAATTAGTTAATCAGTAATTAATATCCACTTGCTCCAATTAATTAAATCAGGTGTGGATCCTGGCTTAACAGAATAACATCACGTGGACTCTTCTATCCTCAGTGTAGTGTGTGTGTGTGTGTGTGTGTGTGTGTGTGTGTGTGTATTTAAAGTTTGGATTTGTCTAAGTTAATTACAGGTGGGTGATATGGAAATCAGCGACAGAGCTGCTTTCTCATCAGCCTTAATATCCACCACACACGTTATGCAAAATCTTCCAGTTTGTTTAGTTCTGTCTTGTATAATTTAGTCCTGGTTCAACATTACTTCATCCCCCATGCTTGTAACCACTCTTGCTAACCGCTAATTGGAAGATCAGGTTTAAAACCCAACACCCACTTGTAGTCCCCCGTCCCCCCCAAACCCTCAGTAGTATAAGAGTTACATGCAAGTTGCTCTGGTCAATGGTGTCTGCCAAATGCAGCTACAAAAAAGTTGTCTTACAGGAAACAAATTGAATGAAATATAATAGATTTCAGCAAAATGGCAGTGCAATGACTTTTTCCTAGACCAACATTATTTGCAGTAGCAAAAGTCAAACACCATCACAATTGATTTAACGCCTGTTTCAATGCAATGTATTTTCAAGCCTATAAGCTCCAACTGCGTAGTTTCATATACAGCTGTGGTAGATGATGTAGATCTTATCCCACACGGCACTGAGTTGTAACTCCAACATCTGTGCTGTATGACAGTGCAGAGGTTTAAGCCTCTTCTTTTTGCAGGGTGGACTCCATCATGTTGGTTGAGGAGGGGTTTAAGGTGGTCAGCGTGGACGCCAGCGATAAGATGCTGAAACATGCGCTGAAGGAGAGATGGGAGAGAAGGCAAGAGTTAGCGTTTGATAACTGGGGTGAGAATAGAATCATAATATAGCAGGAAACAGTCGGTCCAGGGATGAATAATGATTCCTTTGTGGTTTAACTTATCTTTACTAGTAATTGAAGAAGCGAACTGGCTGTCGCTCGCCGATGATGTTCCGAAGCCAGGAAACGGATTTGACGCAGTTATTTGTCTGGGAAACTCTTTCGCTCATTTACCGGATTTTAAAGGTAATATTTTTATGTTCACTTGATCGCATTTAAAGTTAAAGATGTGTCGATTGATCTGATTATATCCCAGGGGACCAGAGTGATCAGAAGCTGGCTCTGCAGAATATAGCCTGCATGGTAAAACCTGGAGGAATCCTGATCATCGATCACCGTAACTATGACTACATCCTAGAGACGGGCAAAGCTCCACAGGGCAAGAACATTTATTACCAGGTATTCCTGTGTTCTGAATAGTCATCTCTATTATAACAACTGAGTGGGGTAGTGGTTAGAACATTCGACACTCAGCTAGAAGGTCACGGGTTCGATTCCTGAGATAGAAGGGATCTTTTTATGCAGATTTTGATTGTTCTCTCTGCGCTTACGTGGCTTTAATCAGGTTTCCTCCAACAGTTTAAAAACATGTATGCTAATTTGATTGGTTTTTCTAAATTGCCTATAGAATTGTGCGTGTGTGGTTGATTGTCTACGTGTGGCCCTGCGGTGGACGGGTGACATGTCCAGGGTGTACATATACCTTTCTACTGATTGCTGTCTACAAGACAAAGTAGTCAGTGGGGATATGCAACTGGGGATCTGTCCATATGTGCTGATCGACTACTTGGGCCGGATACGGACTGGATCTGGCTATGGTTGTTTGCAGCCTAATGACCCTTTGTATGTCTGCCTCTTGAACAGTGCTGGGTGGAGTATTCTAGATAGTAAATTGGTGGTCTTGAATGTATGGAATAAACATCAATGCACCCTGTTTAGACCCTAAAGATTTCATTAATGCGTGTGTGTGTGTTTTTTTTAAAGAGTGATTTAAAACAAGAAATCGACACCTCAGTACTCTGGGTGAACAACAGGCCTACCATGGTAACACTGGACTACACGTTGGAGATCCCACAACCTGAAGGATCACGAAAAGCACCTGAGACAAGGTACCACTGTAAACCAATGCCAGTGTAGCAGGGTTTCCTTTCACACATCTACTCTGTAAACACTACTTTCATTTCCTTTTATTTAAAGCCAAACAACAAAGATTGAGGGTCTCATGTTAGTGCTGGACCGTTAATCGAAGAGTAATCAAAATCAAATTTTAGAACATTTACGTTTGCATTTGAAGCATTTGATTGAGACTCTTATCCATCTTACGTTCATCTTTTTTTATACAGGCTTAAGGGCCTTAGTCAGGGGTCCAGCAGATCCAATTTTTTAATGCTAGAAATTTTTATTTTCTCGTTGGTAATCTAACACTATAACCTCTGGGCCATCACTTCTTATCTTCTAACCAATTTTCTCACATGGTTTTTAAAATTTCCTTTCTATCCCATTCACAATGTAATGTACTAACATGTGAAGTCACGTGACTCCACCTGTTTCAGACAGTGGCACTGATGCGACAAGGCAAAGAGCTCAAATATCCACATAACTGAGCAACAAAAGAGGCTTGTACTAAAGCAAAAGTACAGGAAACTGTAAGGGCAGAAAACGAAAGAAAATAATATAATCCTGTTTAATTAATTATATATCTACTGTATCTATTTATTATATTCTTATTTACTATTTGGGTGGTGCGGTGGCGTAGTGGTTAGCACAGTCACCTCACAACAAGAAGGTCCCAGGTTCTATTCGGGGTCGGGGATCATTCTATGCGGAGTTTGTATGTTTTCCTTGTGCTTGCGTAGGTTTCCTCCGGTACTCCAGTTTCCTCCCACAGTCCAAAAACATTGGACATTAGGTGTATTGGTGAGTCTAAATTGCCTATTAAAACCCAGCCATTAGGGATGCACAAGCCAGTACATCGTTAGTGTTGGTCCTAAGCCCGGATAAATGGGAGGGTTGCGTTAGGAAGGTTGCATCCAGTGTAAAACCCAGCCAAGTCGAATGTGCAGCTCACAATAGTGATCCGCTATGGCGACCCCTAACGGCAGAAGCTGAGGGAAAGAAATATATTCTTATTTATCATTGGGAAAGATTCACCAATCATCAGAATGGGCTTGATAAATTTTTCTCTACCCGAGAAAGTTTCGATATTAATGTTTAGTGATGCGAGATGCCAAAACTTGCCAAAACTTGTATATGGAACAGCAGTAGCTAAACTTTTAGCAATCTGGACTAATCAAGATTAATCATAATAATCATTTCAAAGAGCAGGTTTGTTTGTGGTTACACTTTAATCTGTGATTTAATGTACCAGTATTAAACTGTTCTATGATGTGACTCACTTTTGTCCCTTGCTATGGACAATAGCGTCTGCTAAATGCTGTTAATGTAAATACAAATAATTTCTATTTTATAAGATTCCGGTACCTACTGCAACGCTGTGCCAACCTATAGGAATCAAAATGTCTCATATCCTCTTTCCGTCTATTTGTATTAAACGTATGGGCAGTGATTACTCAAATGGGTAAGGCGCTGAATTGTTGATTAGTAGACACCACCAGGAAGACCAAGCGTTTCTTTGGTTCAAGCTCCACCACCGAGTCCGCCACTAATTGGTCCATGAGCAAACCTTAACCTATCCTGCCGTCTGTTCTTATCCCAAGTTACTAAAATTTAGCCAACTTTAAGATTCTTCCAGAATCAATCAGATGTACGAAACTCGAATTTTAACTTGGGCTCATACTGCTACATTGGGTTGGTCTAGTCACTACTGATACACCTGCAAATCAATAATGTTAGAATTCACGTAAATGTTAGTAATTTGCTAATACTGGTGACTAATACTGGTGACTAATACTGGTGACTAATGATTCCCTTTTTTTTGCTGTTTCCTAATCCTGGACATCACATGATTTCTGTATCTGTCTTACAGTAAATTCCGCTTGTCCTATTACCCACACCAGTTGGACAGCTTCCAGGAACTACTCAAGGCAGCGTTCTTTGGAAAATGCAAGCAGAAAATATTTGGTGACTTCAAGGAGTATACTCCAGGACAAAAAGAAGCTCCTTGTTACTTTATTCACGTTATCGAAAAGACTGCTTAGGGCCTTAATTCTTTATGAGCCCAAATTTGTTTTATTTTGGTTTCCGCATGAAGATCTGACCTTGAAAGCAAGAAAGAAAGGCCGAACTAAAGACAAAAACATTTCACATTAGAATGTGTGAAAGCTCAAAGTGCTTGTATGTTTTTTACACCACCGTGCATCAAGCAGACTATGTTTGTATGTGGGGTAAAAAGTGCTATTTCTATTTTCAATCAAACCTAACTTTTGGTACTTTACCGTCAATGCAGCTCATACGCCATTTTTTTATTTCCATTTTGAGCCAACAATTCAGTTTTTTTTAGCTGGCTAGAGTTTAAATAAGGACAAAGTCTGTAATGACATTTACTTTGATATCTTTAACTGAGACATTTTATGGGTAACTTCACCATAAATGTTGTAAGCGCTTCCTAACATTTACGAAATGTTGAAAATGTATTGTAGGTGGAAATTCGGATGAGTTTTTGAAACATTCATACTTTTGCTGGTAGCGTAGGGTAGGGATGGTAGTGGTGGTGTAAGGGATTTAACAATTGCTTCATTTCTACCACAGAAAAAGAAAACTTTAGACCTTTTATCTGTAACAGTTACCACCACCAAATGTGAGGATTTTATTGTTGTTACCATTATTAAAGCTGCATGTAAATAGCTGAAGCTAATTTGTTTACAGAAATATCATAATTGTTGGTCCTCTACATTTGTCAACCTCTAACATACAATCATACTAATAAAAAAGTCACTTAATACAGAATGGGACAATATTGGACTATACTGGACTTGCTGTACTAAATGCATCACTGACACTTTTGTCTACACACATTTGTTTCATGGTGGAATACCTTTAAGATGGTGTACACAAAGCTCATGGTCTCCATCTGTTGGTCTGATAGAATACATGGTGAAAATATTTTAAGGCATTAAAAATAGAGTTGAATTTTTCTTCTATCTGAAGGTGTTTAATGGTTTACTAGCTAAAGTGTTTGGTTTGTTTTGACAGAACAACAAAGTGCAAAGTACAAGTAGTATTTGCTTCCACCGCTTCCTGTTCTAAGTTGATCTGTGATGTAATAATAGGTAACTTCAGGTTACTTTCGAATCATTTTCAGCTTATTTGTGCTTCTAGTTTTAAGTATTGGTATAAGGCAGTATAGTATTCTTGCTAAAGAGTATAGCATACTTTTAGTATCCTATACCGTATAGTATTGTAGTGTAAACAATTAATAATTTTAATGCAGCATCGAAATTTTAGTTTGGATAAAATCAAACAAACAGAGCAGCCGTATTGTCCAAATGCTTTTAAAACCCACAAATGGTGAAACGTTTTTTGCTGTTGATTCTATATTAGAAATACCTGTAAATGATCACAAACAAGGCAAAGTCTTATATTAAAAAGCCTAAAAGATCTTTAATAAAACTGCTACATTAATACTGGTGTCTGATCTGTTCTGTTGATTAAAAGACAAAAAAAAAATCGTAGTATGAATATACCTTTTTATTTTAATTCCCCAAACACTAAAACAATTACATAATATTTATTGTGTATCATAAAAGAGTTCACTGCTGAAAATACAATGTGCTAGAATATATTAGCGGTAGTTTATAAGTCGCTCGGGATAAGAGCGTCTACCAAATGCTGTAAATATAAATGTAATGTAATATTAAAAAAATAAATAAATAAATTAGTATTTCTCTCACTAATAATAGCCCAGAATGTGATTTATGGAGATCAGAGGTTTTGTGCTCAGGATCATTGTCATGCTTGAACAGTGTTTGAGTGTCTTATTTCCACTGCAGGAATAATGTAATACTACAACACATAGGCATTCTAGACCTACTGTGGGCTTCCAGATTTTCACAACACTTCAAAGAGGAACCACAAATAAATCCGATGGTCATGTGACCAAAAACTTTTGCCAATATAATGTATTTGAATTTTAGATATGGCGATACTGACTCGATTCATTAGTAACCAATTGTTTAAATGAATCGAAAAAAAAGCTAATGGGAATTACTAATTATTACACATTTAATATTTTACTAACATATTGTAGCAACATAACTTATTTAGCGATTTTAGATATGTAACTGTAACTATTTACAAAAATTGCTTTTACCAAATGTTTTAAACGAGTTGTTTACGGAATCGGTTGACTCGTGATTCATTCACTCGTGAGAAAATGGCGCTCTAAGAAAAGCTAAAGCTCTTTAAAAATTATTATTCCTCATTAAACCGGTGTAACACAGGGTTTCATAATGTCTGTGGCTAATGCGAAAAAGACTGTTTTTAACCCGGTAGGTAATTTGATCACGAATCCGGGGTAATAGGTTAGCATGTGCTGCTACAAACCGCATGTTTTTGAAGTATTTTTGTTAGCATACGTTACAATTCATGTTATTTTATTGTGGCGCGCCATTTTAATGCAGTTTAATGGGTTTATTTCAGGTGATTCCGTTCACAGGATTAATACCAGCTGGACTTCAGCCGGGAGAGATGATTGTAGTTCAAGGCTGTGTTCCAAATAATGCTGACAGGTAAATTACCCCTGAGATTGTTATTATTTACCCCTGAGATTGTGATATATACTCCCGAGGTTATTATTTACCCCTGAGATTGTGATATATACTCTCGAGGTTATTATTTACCCCTGAGATTGTGATATATACTCTCGAGGTTATTATTTACCCCTGAG
>JAOTRA010000037.1:5953866-5966804 GCA_026260255.1 Pseudolaguvia tuberculata | reverse complement strand
CATTCATTCATTCATTCATTCATTCATTCATTCATTCATTCATTCATTCATTCATTCATTCTTCTTACCCGCTTATTAATTTTGTCTATTAACATATGTTCATGTCATATGTCATATGTTCCTTATTGTGTTCAGATGTATTTCATTTGGTTAATGTTTTCCATGTTAGCCTTACAGGGTACTCTGGTTTCCTCCCACAGTACAAAAACATTTATAATAGGTTGCTTATGTAGGTGTGTGTGGTTGTTTGTCACTGTGTGACCCTGCAACCTGGCCAGTTTGTACCATTGAATGAATAGGGTGTACCTCTGAATATATATTGGTCAAAGTCTAATGGACTTTTTAAAGTCTAATGTCTATGTGGGAGACCAAGACAAATCCTAATGAATAGCATTTCTGGCTGGAGACTGATGAGTCTTCTAAGAAAGTCTTGCTTTGATAAATCACTGAATTTTGTTTTTCTCCAGCAAGCTGCTACAGAATACTTGTAAACAAGGGGTGTTCTTCTCCACCTACAAAAAACCCTTACATAGAGACAAAAAGCAAAACCACAAGAAAAGTACCATGCAAACGATTTGTAGAGAACAATATGTTTCAAAGAAAATACTTGTATGTAATTTTAAATATCTACTTAGCTTTCTTACAGCATTTTTCTTTTATATGGTCTTAAAGAACCCCTCTAGCATTGCTGGGGCATGTGGTGAAAAGGCTGTGCTCCTGCTGGCTAACTAATCGAAGTGCAGATAGGGGGAGTGCTTTTCTTGCGGAGTAAATGAGGCATTCTTGCACCACCCCAGCCATCCATCCTATTTCTGCTTTATTACTAGCGTATCAGCACAGCAGGGCTGTGTTGTTATAGCATTATCATCCTGCCGCTTCCGTTTCAATTAGTCTAATACTGAGGGGCCACTGGAGGCTGACTTTACGAGCTCAGTCTTAAATCATACACAGGGCTGTGCATGACGGTAGCCTTGCAGCTTTATTGACCATAAAGACCAATTGTTGTGGTGCAGAGATTAGCTGGCAACCAGTTGGACTGCAACAGATGCAAAGCTAATGTCCCACATTAGATGCTCTGGAGCAGAGCCTATATGCCGGATGGAAAGAACATGTGAATAGTTAATAGCCTGCAGGGAGAAGAATGTGTGGATGTAATAGAAGTATATGCATGTACATACAGGAAATTTTGCCAACAGAAACATTTTACACTTTATATATACTAATTTGGCACTTGACTATTTATTGAGCCCATAGAACTAATACAGTTTTACATATTTTATGTTGAATAAACACTAAAATTACTTGATTTTTAAATTCTGAATTAATTCTAAAATTTATTTTAATGATAAAACTGAGTGTTTAAATTCCCTTTTTTTTAAAATCACTATTTATCACACAACCATTCACAGTACCACATTTGGAATATCAGGGATTGATTCCCAGCACCATCAAGTTACTACAGCTGGACTCTTGATTATGGCTTTAAGTTCGGATTGCTTAGTGATATAAAAGAGATAGTTGTTCTGGATAATGCCTACAAACAAACAACATTTATAGATTTTATTTTTAGATTATTGTTGACTCATTCCGAAAAGTTGAGTATCTATAACAGGCATTAATTAGACAGGACTTAGAGTAAGCCAATCTTATGATTAAGTTGTGAATTGACAGAAGGTAATATCGCTGCTTTATAGCTCCATGATCTTCAGATTCTATCACACTTTATCCTGAGCTTGTTCATTGGTTTTCAAGTTATTCACTAGCTTTTACAAATATAGCAACATGTTGTTTTTTTTTTAGGTTCAACTGCACCTACAGTAGGAAGGAATGAAATAGGCTCTTCCTTGCTAATTGAAAATGATCTGCTGGGTTTCTGTCTGTAATTCACACAATTCTTAAAATAGAATTCCTGAAACTAGATTTAATGCCACCTTGACCAGGATTATCATTCATTCATCTTCTTACTCACTTATTCTTTAATTTGGGGTCACAGTGCGCTGGTGTCTATTCCAGCTCACATAGGGCAGTCCATCGCAGGGCAACACATAGACGAACAACCACATACACATTCACTCCTATGGGTAATTTTGACTCACTAATCAGCTTAATGTACATGTTTTTAGACAGTGGGAGAAAACCGGAGTACCCGGAGGAAACTCGCGCAAGTGTGGGGAGAACATGCAGAAAGATCCCCGGCCTGGGAATCGAATCCGGAACCTTCTTGTTGTTAGGCAACCGTGCTAACCACTACACCACTGCACCGCCTACATTTGATTCAACTTATTCATATTCATATTTAATTATTTACAGTCAAAGAATAAATTTTAAGTTCGTGAAATGTTAACAATATTATAACATCTAATTCTACAATTGAATAAATGAATTAAATGGCATAATATTAAAACTTTAATCAACCTAAAATTAATTATTTAGTCACATTAAAAAAGACACTATTGGAATGCAAGCGGGGGAAGCATTCATTGATTTATTGCATTCAGAAAACATGGTCATGCTTTGAAAAATAAACTCATCTATGGTTATAATTATCATGAACATATTAAATCAAAATGTCACGGGAAAATTTATAGGCCGTAACTTATTTATTACAGCCAATAATAAACAATTGAAATATACTAAAGGACACAATCTCACATTATTCCCATTCTCCTATTTAAATTCAGCACATGCCCAGTGCGTATATCTAAAGCTATGTCTAAGGTCATAAAATCTTTGACCTTTGTTTCCTCAGGTGACACAGCTTTAAAAATACTGTAGACACCAGAGGATATTACCACATGAGCTCAGGAAAACCATTTGGAAAACCATTGTCAGTTAACACAGTTCAATGCCACATCTATGATTGAAGCAATGCTTCCAATGGCTAAGGCACTGCGTTGTTGATTGCAAGACCAGAAAGACCAGAGTTCAGGCCCCATTTTCTGCCAAAAAAGACCAGAAAGACCTAGCTTTAAAACCCCACCACCGGCACTGTTGGGTTCTTGAGCAAGACCCTTAACCATTCCTTCTCCAGGGGTGCTGTACTATAGACGAACCTGCGCTCTGACACCAACCCTCCAAGGTGGCATATATGATGTACGATGTATAATCATGTATGTGACAAATAATTTGGACTATAAATCTGTACAAAACAAAGCGGCAAAGATGAACAATCATACATCAACAACACTCAGAAATGATGTTGGCTTCTGTGGGCTCAGACCTACACAAAGTGGGAAAGTGTGCTGTGGACTGCCAAGTGATAATTCCTATTGTTTTTGGAATTCATAAATTGTTCTCTTGGCTAAAATGTAAAAGACAGCATCTGTGATGGTATGGGGGTGTGTTAGTGTTAACTTGCACATCTGCGAAGGCAACACTGATGCTGAAAGACAATTACAGGTTTTAAAGCAAAATATGTTGCCATCTAAGTCACGTCCTTGTTTATTTCAGCAAAGCAATGCTAAGCCACATTCTGCATGTTACAACATCATAGCTTTGTGGTAAAAAAAGAGACTGGTTTGCCTGTCCTATTCTAAATTGTAAAACATCTTAATAAAATAAATGATTTAAATATAATATAATGTAAATATAATGATTTTTGTATAAAAGAAAAAGTCACAAATCTTAACAGTATACTGTACGGTTGCCATTATGCTGTGTAGGCTTGCTGAAACGCACAATTCACATTCTAGCTGAAGATTTGTTCCTGGTGGATTTCTGATAAGCAGAAGTGACCACCACCAAACCGTTCCGAAAAAATGGCTACAGCTAGTGTAACTGTTCCTCTATTTAAAATGCATCAGCTTTTAGTGACGTGGACATGTTCATGCTACAAGTGAGTGCAAAAAAAATCTAAAGATTCTGATAAGCAGGCGCTTTTTTCCTGATTCCAAGTCAGTGTGTATCTGGAGAGGATGTGCTCTGGTCACGGGTTTATATCTATAGGCATACTCTCTGAGGAACTATAAACCGGCATCCCACGAACAGAGATGGATGGTCTATTAGAACTCCTGTATATTACATGATCTGATTAAAACTACATCCTCATTTGGGTGAGCTATCAATTATAAAGCACAGGGTGGGTGTTCACTGATGTCTTTTCAGCTCAGGAGCGCACACTGATTGAGTGTGATGGGTTTAGTCTGAGAGGACAATGATGAGTGGGAAATCTCTGTCAACTCAAGACTGCCTTTCATGCCATCTCACATTAACCTCAGTCTCTGAGAATTGTATAACGCAGAAGACTGCCTGGAGCCATGGTACAGCACACAGGCCAAGAGACAACAGTGTATTAGGAAGCAGGTTATCAAGCAGTGATAACCCAATCTTAAAATGATTCATGTATACAGCTTTATATTTATATGTTCATATCTTTCACCATCAGAGATAGTTTGTGAGTTAATGAGCAGGATTTGTGAGGTTTATTTTAAAATGCTATTTTTGTTTATTATTGGTAGCTAACTTGCTTGAAATATTTATTTAATTTCTCTAGTAGTTTCAATAGTCAATCACTAATAATAATAATATAAATAAAAACAATAACATATATAAAATGTAAAAAAATATACAATAACATAATTACTAATATTCTGTTTTGCTGTTTGACTATATGTGGCCAGTCCATAGCATGAAATGAAACTGAGAACCTTCTTGTTGTGAGGCAACCGTGCTAACCGCTACACCACTGTGCCACACTATTAATGTAATATTTGTTCTTAATTTGTAATCATAGATCATATGTTGATATTTTTATAGTCCTGTTAATGTAAATACAAGGCACATGACAGTCTGTAACAAGCTTATTCAAACTAGAATAGAATAGAATAGAATAGAATAGAATAGAATAGAATAGAATAGAATAGAATAGAACAGTGATGGAATAGAACAGTGATGGAATAGAATAGAATAGAATAGAATAGAATAGAATAGAATTGAATCGAATAGAATAGAACAGAGGTGGAATAGAATAGAATGGAATAGAATAGAATAGAATAGAATAGAACAGTGATGGAATAGAATAGAACAAAGGTGGAATAGAATAGAATAGAATGGAATTGAATAGAATAGAACAGAGGTGGAATAGAATAGAATGGAATAGAATAGAATCGAATAGAGGAGGAATAGAATAGAGGAGAAATAGAATAGAATAGAATAGAATAGAATAGAATAGAATAGAATAGAATAGAGGAGGAATAGAATAGAATAGAATAGAATAGAATAGAATAGAATAGAATAGAATAGAACAGAGACAGAATATAATACAATAGAGGAGGAATAGAATAGAATAGAACAGAACAGAATAGAGGAGGAATAGAATAGAATAGAATAAAACAGAGACAGAATAGAATGGAACAGAATAGAATAGAATAGAGGAGGAATGGAATAGAATAGAATAGAATAGAATTGAATAGAACAGAACAGAGGTGGAATAGAATAGAATAGAATAGAATAGAATAGAATAGAATAGAATAGAACAGAAATGGAATACAATATAATGGAATAGAATAGAATAGAGGAGGAAAAGAATAGAATAGAATAGAATAGAATAGAATAGAATAGAATAGAATAGAGGAGGAATGGAATAGAGTAGAATAGAATAGAGGAGGAATAGAATAGAATAGAATAGAATAGAATAGAGGAGGAATGGAATAGAATAGAATAGAATAGAGGAGGATTGGAATAGAATAGAATAGAATTGAATAGAATAGAGGGGGAATATAATAAAATAGAGTAGAGGAGGAATAGAATAGAGGAGGAATAGAATAGAACAGAATAGAATAGAGGTGAAATAGAATAGAATAGAATAGAATAGAATAGAATACACAGATGTTTGAATGAAATTATGATGCAATTAACTAGCTGTGGATTTTCATTAATAAAATGTGAAATAATCAAAAATGATACGTTATAAAAAATAACTAAATATGTATAGAATAGATCAGGACATACTTCACATCTTGTTGATTACACACAATGTTCTGAGTTATTGTATATTCTGTAAATGGTCATATAACATGATCTTTAAACAGTATTCAAAGCATGTCGATTATTACAGCATATGACGGTAAAAGAGATTTTACTTACGTTTCATATACTTATTCTCCATTATTAATGGACTTAGATTACTGTATATACCACTCTAACACTATATTAAAAAGCAACACAGAGATACAGGAAGAAGAAGAACAATGTCACATTCAAGCAACCTTCTCCCATCTGCGTTGATAACAATAGCTTAAACGATTCATTAGCTCCTTTCACTAAAGGTATTCTCCCACTGCACTTTACCTGCTTTAATTTTACAGACTGTATACATTAACACTGATTGTATTATTTTATTATAGAGGGCAGTTAGAAATAGTACAGCAACCTTGTTCTCATAGGAATGACACCGACCCACAGCTTTTCCATTTGCTAATGTCAAAACACACTTATGATAAATTAAAAGTCTTTCTCTTCATTAAACATGCTGCTTGCTGTCACTTCTTCTTTTTTATAGGGTTGTTAAACTATAATTCAAGTCCTAGAAACATTTTGATACTACATATATCCATAAATCAAAGCAAATAAGCCATTGTTCAGATCGGCTGATGAGAGAGGTCAATAAATGACAAAACAATGAGCTACAGCTGGGCCCAGCATCCCTGTAGAACAAAGCCCATTAACAGAACAATACCAAAACGTGCAGTTCATCTCGGTGTAACTCTGAATAACAAAACTGGACAGAGAGACGTGTGGTCTTCATGGTTTGACAAAGTGATGTCTAAAATGAGGCAGTTAAGCCTGAAGGCCTTACACTGTTTGATTGTAGCCATTATTGGTCATCTGAGACCAGTTTTGAAATCCTCAATGAGTCCTATTAGCCGACACTAAAATCTGTTGTCTTTGATCGCTGGTTTGACTTGTCTTCTCCTATGTATGACAACCAACAAACCAAGAACTTTTATGGACTCTAAATCTAAGGATGAGAATTTCGCAATGATTACAAATTGACAGAATGTCTAAAACCTTTGCAGCTAGTTTGCTGCTAGCTGCATTTCTGTATCTGTATTTGATGAGATACTACAATGTGACAAGGAGATCAGGTTCACATAGTCTAATTATTGCAAAAAACTATACAAGATTTTTCAGTGTAAACCTGATTAAAGAGATAAGTTAGTCCTGGTTTATAAATTAGTTGTAGCTGGATCTGTGATAAAGAAAAAAAACTCAATGTAATAACAGTCATTTTACTACACCACCGATTTTTCTTTTGCAACTTTATCTGCAAACACGTGCTAGATTTTTTTTGGAAAGATGACTAAAGAACACAAAGTCAGCTTTATAATGAGCCATTCTCACAAGTTTATTTTAAGAGGAAAGCATTGCTTGTCATATTGTTACACTTGACAAATGTGGGCTAATTTTCACCTTAGGAAATAAGACACAAAGCAAAAATAGATCCAGCCAGAAGCAACTATTTTTTTTTCTTTTTTGTTATTTCCCCTGACAAGCATTATCCCGGCTAGTAATAATTCTGCTGATTTTTGCATTTATTAAACATATCTAGGTTTTAGAGTTGTCCAGATTACTGATTCTCTAACCTAGATAACTCAGGATACAGCTACCCTTTGCTTTGAGACATATACAAAAATTCTTATGCTCAAGTGATTATAGGCAGAAATAGTTATATATAAAATTATTCTCATTCCTATGGTTGGTGTCACCACATCACGACCACCGCAGCCAACCTGACAGTTTGCCTTTTTGGTCTGAATAAGCAGGCGGTGGTCTGTGTCATTTTGTTCATTGCAAATGTTCCGTCTCACTCACCCAAATCCCATCAGTTTAATTATGGCCGGTTTAATTATACTCATGCGGTTCCATCTTTATTAGGCTGCGATGTGTTCAGAATTCAACAGGGGACAGAATCAATACTGCGCCGTCTACACCGGCAAAGAGAGACAACTGTGAGGCTGGTAATGCGCTATTAATAATCCATTTGCATTAATAGCTTAGATAAATAGTGCACAGTACCCTGTAATAAGATTACAACAAGAATCCAACATTGGGTTGATTACATTGGGTTGATTTTTAAAAGGCCATTCAGCCATTTATTACTATCAGAGGATTAAACTGGGGAAGTGGTGAATAAGGACTGATAATAATAGTAATAGTTATAAAATGTTTATATAAAATAAATACGCAAATACAAGCTTAATTAAATATTTTATAGAAAAAATATTTAAATTTAAGCTGTTTTGCCGTAAGGATTTTAAGTCTTTGACTTTAAGTCAGCATGCAAGAAACATAACTTTAGTAATACATAGAAATTCATTCATTCATTCATTCATTCATGCATTCATTCATTCATTCATTCATGAATGTCTGCTAAAGCCTATCCTAGCATGCATAAGTTGAAAGACAGCGGTACATCCCATATAGACGAGCAATCACTCTCTCTCTCTCTCTCTCTCTCTCTCTCTCTCTCTCTCTCTCTCGCGCTCACGCTCACGCTCACGCACACACCGACCAGAGTACAAAGAGAAAAGCTATGCAAGCACGAGGAGATCATGCAAACTTCTCACAGAAAGACCACTTACACCGGCAGGCAATCGAACCTGGGACCTTCTTATATTTCCTGTTTTATAATACAGAGTAGACTATTCAAGTTGTTATGTACACCAAACTCCCGGAATCCCACAACAACTGTAAAAACACCTGTGTTCATAGATTCCTTAAACCACAACTTCTCCAGTTCATCTCAGTTTCACCTCCCAGTAAGAAGAAACTAATCTTTTATCTGTTTATGGATTGTTTATGACATTTACTTTCTCATTAGTAAGCCTTGGTGTTTCTGGTCTCCTTCACCTTTTGGTATTTAGACTCTGGTTTACCACTCTAACCCAGTCATGTACTCTATATGTGCTCTACAGGGTTCTTCATCTATTATTTGTCTACTATTTCGATGGTTTTTAATAAAGTTTTCTTTGTATAGTGTGAAGGTAAACATTTTACATACAGTATTACTTGTTTGGTTTTAATTAGGAGTCACTGATACACTGTTTCCGGTAGGGGTAAAAAGGATTCTGTGACCTGGTTAAAAATCTTGACTGCATCCAAGTGGGCTCATCTTACATAAACTCCATATACCCTTTCTCCTGCCTTATTAATGGTTCTTCTCTGTCAGTACATTAATGACACACAAACACACACACGCACACGCACACACGCACACACGCACACACGCACACACACACACACACACACACACACACACACACACACACACACACACACACACTTGCATGGACTCCTTCTAAAGACCTTTGTCCTCCTTTCAGCCTCAGGAAAGGAAGGCTGACACAACACGAGACTGTGTAAGAAAGAATAAAATCAGAGATAGGTATAAACGTATCAAATCCATTATCATTCCCATATCCCGCATGTTTCCCACTTACTAAATTTCTAATTTACATTTTTTCCCATCCAATATCCCATCAAAAAAAATGTTTTTAATAGTTGTATGGTTATCACCAGTGATGCTAAGCCCGCAAGCTGTGCTCTAATTTAAGACCCGAGGCTAACTGTTCTCTGCAGAGGAACAAGAAAAACAAAGCAACTGACAAAGCAAGCTGTTTTTACTGCTACACACACTCACTTCACACTAACACACTGCTTATTTCCAACACACTGCTTCCCTTGCGTAACAAGCTACTGTTAACTAGCATGGTGAATGTCTCATTAAAATTCACATATTCTCTTTCTTTTTTACAGTCACACAATAGGATAAAAGTTCCGCCCTTTTTAAATAATAACGTGGTGATACAATATTTACCGTATAACAAAATCAAACAGTTATAAATTTATCCAGAGGTCAGAGACGCCCTTATTTTTCCCACCATGATTGTTTCTGAGACAACAACAGTAAGGGTTGAGCGGTGGCGTATTGATGGGCCGGGAATCTTTCTGTGCAGAGTTTGCATGTTCTCCTAGTGCTTGTGTGGGTTTCCTCCGGGTACCCTGGTTTCCTCCCACAGTCCAAAAACATGCATGTTAGGTTGATTGGGAGTTTATTAAAGCTCTGTGATTAAAATATTGATAATGTCTGAAATAATGAGATTAATAGCAACAAAAATTGTCCATAGGAGTGAATGTGTGTGTGAACGGTTGTATGTCTATGTGTTGCCCTGTGATAAACTGGCGAACTGTCCAGGGTGTATCCCTGCTTCTCGTCCAATGTGCACAGGGATAGGCATCAGCAGACCCCAAAATTAGGGAATAAGCGGGTAAGAAGAATGAATGAATGAATGAATGAATGAATGAATGAATGAACGTATGTGTCAGGAGTGGATGATGGAGTCATTTAACACACACACAGATCTGATCAATTATGAACATAAACGTTTAAAACAGAATCGGTTTAAAACAGAATTTAAATCTATATCGATATTCCAGGTTAAAATATTAACATGCTTGTGAAAATAAATTGTGATAGTTTGCTGTATCAAAATTTTTACACAATGAATTTAATAGTGCAGCCTTTTTTTTTTAATTAGGGTCACACTTTTTAATATTTTTAGTTCAACTTTAAAGTGTAGGTCAATGAATATTTCCTGCATATTCTAGTATATAATTAAAAAGTGTCCTGACATTGTTTCATGGTCATCTGGTAAAAAAAAACCACCTTCCTGTGGGAGAAACGCATCAGTCTGGTTGAAATATATCCTTTCTGGACAGAAGAAAGAGGACAGGCCCACGGGCGGAGGGATGAACATAAAAGTGTCAACCGTCGAACCGTAACCAGAAGCATTTTTTATTTAGTCACTTACCTCTGCGTCACCTTGTGATCATTTCTGCAGTAAGACCCATTCGTTTCCTCTACTTTCAGTCTTTCCTGCTAACCGCTACTCTGTGGACTGTCCCACTCAAAACGGCCTATTTTTTTTCTCCTGCCAGGCACAAGCTTCTCTCTTCTTCCCTGCTCACTTACTTCTGTCCCAATTTCTTTCATCATTAGGGAGAAAAAAACTTCCTGCTCCCACAAAAATAGGGCGAGAGTCTATTTTCGACACCTCTGAACAGCAACCGCTAAGACACTCCATATTTCAAGAGCTTTTACTGAACCAAACTATTACTACCATTTTTTTTTAAGAGACACTGTAAGTAAATGGTGTCAGAAATGAAGTCCAAACTATACAGAGATTTCCTGGTAACATTCTTCCAATAAAAGGACATAAAAGGTCACATGACTATTAAACCAGGGGTGTTCTAGAGTCAAGCAGACCTTCAGACTGACTGCAGAAGGTGTGGGAACCTTGGATGCTTTGACTGGCTAAGGTCGACCAAAAGGAGGCGTATGACTGACGGAAAAAGCAACCGATGACAAGTCAATGAATGCAGGAAATTAAAACAAGTAGGTATGGACGTGCAACGTCTGTCTCACCCACTTGATCAAAGACAACAGTAAAGTATACAAATACTTTTTTATTTTCTGTTTGGGATTAGATAAAAACAGACCTAGATGGATTCTGTGTTCAGAAGTTTGAAGAAGGAGTATAGAAACCCTTGATCAATCATAACACAAATCCAAACAGCTTCATGTTTTTGATTGGCTAAGTATCAGCTTGGTCTACCATTTGCTGGTCTTTCAGGGATTATGCTGAATCTGACACAAGACAGTTGCACAATTTACAAAGTGGGGAAATCTTTGTTTCCAAAGGCAATGAATGGTATGAATTTCAGGTATGACAACGCTCCTGTGAACAAAGCATCTGACTTCCATTAAGACCTGGTTTGAGACGGTTTCAAATCTTAACGTCACTGAATCGGTGGCAAGTCGAATCCAGCACAGACACCAGACACTCAACTATCTAAATAAACACAAATTCCCTCCCATGACAAACCTCCTCTCACAGCCATTTTTAGGGCGGGGTCGTGGTGTGGTAGGTTAAGGCAGCAGCAATCACATTACGCTCCAGCGAATGTGCTTTGATTCCCTTCCTGGGTCCATTTCAGTCCCATCTTTTTTCTCTGTCTCCCCTGTCCAATCAATAAAGGTAAAATGATATCAGGCTGAGAATCACTAGTTTAACTAGTTTATTTCATGACATATAATAAACTTGTCGTTAGCAATAGCAGGGGTAAAATTTCCTCTTGATGTTTTTTTTGCCGAGCCTGTTAATCCTGACTAAGGACATACTTCATCATGTCCTTTCCGTCCTTCATGACTCACGAACCTGGCCAGAAGATTTACGTGTTTGGATTTCAAACACACTAAGTAATTTTTTTAACAGCCCCATCACACACCCTGTAAAGTATGCGGCACAGTGGCTGGAACTGGATTTCAGGGCAGGGCGTGACAACGTGTGACACCGTGTTACAATGGGACGCTGAAAGAGCCGAAATGACTGACATGCAAAAGTCAACAGAACGAACCAGAGATTAGAAAACATCTTCAAGGTGAAACATACAAACTGTTAGTAATGTTCACCAGTCACCAGTCCATCACAGGGCAACACTCACTTCTTTTTTTTTTTTTTTTTTTTAAATGTAGCTGCGATTTTTGCTATTAATCTCATTATTTCAGACATTATAAATTTCTTAATGTCAGAGCTTTAATAATATAATTAACATGAATACTTTTATTCTTACGCAATTATTTTTAAAGTTGTCATATTTGTACTTAGGTCACATGTTTTACTATTCTAGATACCACATCATTTCCACACACACTTCCACCAGCGCGTAAAAAACCCTGCACACATCCTTTAATTGCCGTTTTTAATGAAAATGAAAATGAATCGACTCTGTGTTTCTGTTCGTTACCCGAATCCACTGAAACAGGTTCTACAGACGAGAGAGAAAAGGAATGTGGGCCAAACAGGCACACACACACACACACACACACACACACACACACACACACACACACACACACACACACACACACACACACA
>JAOTRA010000037.1:5941956-5953766 GCA_026260255.1 Pseudolaguvia tuberculata | reverse complement strand
TTTCTTTCTTTCTTTCTTTCTTTCTTTCTTTCTTTCTTTCTTTCTTTCTTTCTTTCTTTCTTTCTTTCTTTCAATAAACTTTTGCCTGGTGTGTTTCCTATCTGTAGCAGGGAATATTATCAGAACCCTACTTCGGTGTAATTAGGCGCTAACCTATTGACAGCGGTTGTCATTTTCAGGCTAACATAAGCATATTATGCTGGCAAGTGATAACAAGAAATATTTTCCCCTTCGTTGCACCGAGAGGCTCTCGTAATGGAAAATAATGATTGAGAGCATTTTTCTCCCAGACACGTAATCACACTCACCAATTTAATCAAGTGTACACTCATAAGCAAGTTTTTTTCTCAAGGTTTTTCCAGGCACATTGACAGACTTTTCCCCGTCTGTCTTCCACACAAGCACATACACCATACACACACACACACACACACACACACGCGCACAAACATACACACACACGCACACGCACACACGCAGAGAATGAGCTGGGCTGGTCTGGGCTGGAGCTCTTACCTTGGTAGAGTAACAGGAAGGAGCTATGGCACGGGCGCTGGCTGTGAAAGTGAACAGAGATCTGGTTGCTGTAGCTGCGCACCACCAAACCCTTCATTAGAATGGACTCATTAGCCAACACTGATGGCTCACGGCCTCCTAGATCCTCGAACCTTACAGAATCTCCTTCAGCCAAAGTCACATTCATCACCTGAATATGAGAGACAAAAACAGAATCAGGATTTATTCTGATTCATTCATTCATTCATTCATTCATTTATAGACTAACACGCTCATTCCCTAATTCAGGGTCATGGGGGTCTGTTGGATTACACATATGAAGAAAGACCCAGGACAGGTCGCCAGTCCGTTGCCAGTCCATCACAGGGCCACACATAGACAAACAATGACAGATATTCACAGTCCTATCATACTAATGGTTTCTATGGGCAATTTGGGATCTGGGACCTCCTTGTTGTTAACCACTACGCCACCGCTCTGCCACTATAATTTGGTGCAGGGCTGTGGAATCGGTTTGTCCACTAATGAATTTATCTAGTGAGCAGTTGGTTTCAGTTGGTTCCACCTTCCACACCAAGCGCAACATACCATGTCTTTGATTTGGTATTTTACTTCTCTAAACTACACAATAAATAATTTATCAAATAAAATAATTTTGTTTCGGTTTCTCTGGGTATTTTGGTTCCTTCCTAAAGGTTGATTGGTGATTTTAAATTTTGGGTTTTATTTTACGGACTGACACTGGGGTAGATTCAATCAAACCCCTGTGACACCGAAGTACAGAATAAGCGAGTAAGAAGACGAATGAATTATTAATCTGCTCTTACACTTTGAGGCAATAGTTTGGGGTAGATACAAAGTTGGCTAAATTGGCTTCTAGATTGGATATAATGTATATTATATATACATTGTACTCTTAGACCTTGATGACTGCCTTATGTTTGTATTCTGTTGTATAATTCCTACATCGTCTGGGATAAATAACCCTCTGCTGGTAGTGTGATAATACTTAGTAAATGTGAATTACTTTATTGTCCGTAATAATAATAATAATAATAATAATAATAATAATAATAATAATAATAACAATAATAATACATTTTTAGACCTAGATCAGTATCACAAATTAGAAAAAAAAAATCTATTATGGTTAAAAAAAAATTACATTGTTTACATGATATTTTCTTCTGCCAACTTAATTTTTATGATTCAATAACACCATCATAACTTGAACACACTGGCACAGTTTCAATATTTTATTTTATATACTCTTGATGTTCTTTTTTCTTTGTCCCATTATTTTTGTTCAATGTTGGTCATAGCACAACCCTAAATGTAGCATCCCCTGGTACTTTGTTTGTCATTGAATATTTTATTTTGTGTCAAACTATCAGTCTTCTGTAGTGACTAAAAATAATCTGCTCCCAGTAGCTTAGAGTCTCTTCTTTGGAGCCTTCGGAAAATCAGATACATTAGACTTTTATTGGCTGCTGTTAATTAAAGACATTTCTTTTATGAATATGCAAATATGCCATGATCAAACGTCTCCTATTGGCTGAGTGCATTAAAAAGCTGTTAATGGGACGTTTTAATGTGGCATTTCAAAGATCCTGAAGACATTTTGTAAATTAATTGGGGCTAACTTTGTATGAATTTATTTTGTATTTTTTCCTGCAGTGTCTCTCCCTTCTGCCCTCTATTCCTGCACTCTTTAATTGTCTATTATATGTCATTATATATGGCGGCGCGGCGGTGTAGTTTTTAGCAAGGTCGCCTCACAACAAGAAGGTCCTGAGCTTGATTCCTGGGCCGGGGATCTTTCTGTGCGGAGTTTGCATGTTCTCCCTGTGTTTACATGGGTTTCCTTCGGGTACTCAAGTTTCGTCCCACAGTCCAAAAATATGCAGATTAGGTCGATTGGTGATTCTAAATTCTCCATAGTAGTGAATAGTTGTTTGTCTATGTGCTGCCCTGTGATGAACTGGCGACCTGTCCAGGGTGTACCCCTGCCTCTAGCCCTATGTGATAGGCACCAGCAGACCCTGAAATAAGGAATAAGCAATAAGAAGATAAATGACTGAATGAATGCCGTATATATATCTGGAGTTTAACATCTATACCTAAATGGTTTTAAACTTGGGGTTGTTTTCAGTGGTTTTTGAAAATAGGTACAGGTTCAGGTTCATGTTCATTTCAGCCTCACTGCAAGCATATTGTGGCTACACTGAGAAAGACTGTATATTTTAGCACACGGTGAATCATTATATTGCTCTCCCACACATCATTATAGCAGACAACCAGAACAATCCCGTTAACAGATGCAGAACCATGGACTGAGTGTCAGTGGCATGTTTGTTGCATTCCTGTTGCATCTTTATCCACTGTTGGGCCATACCACTGCCAAACTTGCCCATTAATTACCCAGGAAAACCGAGCAAGTGACAATCACCTGTCTGCTACAATCAGGGTGTGTACACTGTATATATTCTTATGCGACTTCTCTCTCACACAGTAAACAATCTTGTGAGTCAGTGTCCCAGCTGAAGGTACACTAAAAACAGCAGCATATTCTTAAGGTAAAGTCTACCAAACAAACATTCTTCTAATGGCTGATGGGAAGTGTAGCACCTTATTTTGTACTGTATAAGATGTCCAGAAGTGCCTCACATGGACTCTACAAACATAATGAGAATCAGATTCAGCTAAATGAAAATGACCTTGAGAGCAAGTCAGCACTCCTATAGATATCAGGGCAGGTTAATGATGCTTGACACATACTAGCGTACGCATCAGTCATGGGTTAGAGATGTGTAATTAATACAGATAGAAATAAACCTCTGTTGCACCTTTACAACAGGGATTACATAGAGATTGCTTATCTTTAATATAAAAGTTAGAATGATTACATACTAAACTGAAACAGGTTCGGAGTAAAATTTAGGTCTTCTCTGCAAGCTAAATAAACCTAAAAACTGCTCAAGCATGACAATATGACTGTGCACAAATTCCCTGATCGCCATGAAGACACAGTGTGTCATGATCTGGGTGGAAGAACTCAAATGGCTTACACAGCATCAAAGTCATCCCTGATTACTCCCAGATTAAATATGTTCTCACAGGCATGCAGACATCCCTGACCTCAAAGTTCCACATTCACACCCCACATCCAGTAGGACAGATAAAATATCTAAATATATCGATCAGCAAACACATCTGGATGTGATATAAGGTTTTCCCATACTTTTACTAACATATAAAGTCGTGTATATGTAAACAATGAATTTTACACACTCAACTAAGGTTTATTATGCTCAATTAAAGCAAAACAAAACAGTAACAATTATTCACACTTAATCTTCGTGTTGTCTATAAAATATGTCCATTACAATCTAATAACATTACACTAAAAGCCTGGGCATAATAATATAAATCTGAAACACTGCATGCTGTAATCTAATTTGAGTTGGCGTTTGGCCCAACTCCTTTCCCCCATTGTATAAACGACTTGTCAGATGGACAGAGACGCTGACATGCATGCTGTGGTTATGAAGGCATGACAAGTCAGCACTGATGAAAATGTCCATCACCTTTAGTGCCAAGCACGAGGTAACAGGATTAGAAGAGGGAAATCTAATCTCAAATCTATTATTCCTGTTCACACAGTCTGTCCACAAAGAAGCAGCATAACGTGAAGAAGGGGAATGTAGACTTATGGCTTATTTTCTGGAGTACGTTCACGGGGGCTTTTCTAAATGATCATACTTACTTTATATCAAATCTATATACAATCAAGATACATTCAAATCTTTTAGAAGCAAAATACACTCATCAATAAAATAGTTTTTTGTTTCATTTAAAAATCATTTGAGCATCATTATTTTTCTCTTTTTCTTTGTATTATTATTATTATTATTATTATTATTATTATTATTATTATTACCCACAGCAAGAAGATCCTGGCTTTAATTACTTGGCATTGTGTCTTTCTGTATAAGCTCTAGCAGACCCTTATAAATTAGTTAGAAGATGAATGAGTGAATGAATTATTATTATTATTATTATTATTATTATTATTATTATTATTATTATTATAAGGGGTGGGGCGGTGGTGTAGTGGTTAGCACGGTCGCCTCAGAACAAGAAGGTCCCAGGTATCATTCCCAGGTATGGGATCTTTCTGTGCAGAGTTTACATGTTCTCCCCACACTTATGTGAGTTTCCTCCTCATACAGTCCAAAAACATATACATCAGTCGGGTTGGTGATTCTAAATTGCCCATAAAAACCCGGTCATTTGGGTTGCACAAGCCAGTGGATCCTTATTGCCGGTCACAAGTCAGGATAAATGGGAGGGTTGCGTTAAGAAGGGCATCCAGCGTAAAAACACACCAAGTTGAATGTGTGGCAACCACAAAAAATTTGTATAAATTATAGGGAAATGTCAAAGTCATGTTTTAATGATTATAGCTTAAATTGTTGTTTATGCTCATTAATTTAGGTATTTCATGTTGTTTGTTAAAAGGTACCTATCTGTTTACATGTCACATGGTTTGGGTTAACAACAAGAACTAAACAAAGTTTTTTAGGGTTTTAATAACATCAAAATTGATCATGCATCAACATGCAAAGATGTTGGCTTTGGAAAATCAGGTATAAATAAAGGATAATGTTATCTGTCTGTAAAGAAAAACAAAGTATGTGTAGGGCAGAGTAGCCATATTTACACAGCGTGATTTGAACAGAAAATCAACAGGAGTGCAAATGTTACAGGAAATTTAGATTGGCTAAGTTATATCAAATAATTCACATACAAAACACAGGCTCTTTAAAATATAATCAAATATACAAATACACTGGTACAAAGTTAGGAGGGGAAGTCGTAGCACAATGGTTAAAACTGGTTAAAATTGGAAGATGGCGGTTCGACTCTCAGCACAACCCAAGTTAACTATTGGACCCCTGAGCAAGACCACTACTTGCTCAGTTGTATAAACGAGATAAATGTCAGTCTGTACAAGTGCATCTGCTAAATGACATGAATAATTTCTTAATAAATTGGTGTACCGATGACAGGTAGATGGTTAATTAATCTGGAGGAGCATGTTGTATCAAATTAACATGAACACATTAGCAGAAAGTCTTGGAACAAAGAGCAATGTGACTATAAAGATTGTGATCCTGACTTCCTCTCACTAGAGAATTGACACTTAACCCGCTTCTTCCTCTGTTCACCTCATCATAAGTAAACTAAAGCTGTTTGACACAAGATAATAAACCAGCAAGGGAAATCTACAGGGAGAGGCATCTGAAGCCAAAACTAAAAAATAAAAACAGCAGAAAAAGTGGAAAGAGACAGAAATGAAAAAGAAAAGGAAAAAGAAGCAACATGGGAACATAAACGGTGAAAGATGTCAAGCAGTAGTGTTTTCAGCTGGATAGACCCTAATCATTTCTGACATAAAGATAACAAGTTAATCGGGGGCAGGACAAAACGTCTAAACCTAAGAAAGCATACAACCAAGGAACCAAATAAATGGGAGTAAAAAGTTTTCTTCAAAACACATATAAATAAGTATTTGCCTCATGTGGGAAAATGGCATTTAGTAACGTGATAAAATGTAACATTCATTCATTCATTCATTCATCTTCTTACACTCAGGGTGAGAGGTGGGGGTACGCCATGGACAGTCCATCTTAGGCCACACATAGACAAACAACCACTCACACACACATTCACTTCTATGGGAAATTTTAGAATCACCAGTCAACTTAATCTACATGTTTTTGGACTGTGGGACAAAACCAGAGTACCCAGAGGAAACCCAGACAAGTGCGTTCACAACATGAAAATTCTGCACAGAAAGATCCCCTGGCCTGGGAATCGAACCCGGGACCATCTTGTTGTGAGGCAACTGTGTTAACTACTATGCCCAAAATGTAACATATGTCAGTTTTGTGTGCAATATGAATCAGATGTTTAGCTAACAGTTTACGGATGTGACCTCTGAAGCTCTGTAGCTAGAATGTAAAGGTGTTGTGTGTCACTTTTTCATTAATGTCAGCTTAATTTAAAGCCACACTGTATTAAGGACTTTACTGATCAGTTGATTCTGTAGGTCACAGGTTTCTTCAGCAATGATTGCCCAAGCTCCATGAGATGATTATCATGATTTGAAACACCGGTGGCTATCTGTGATTTTTCCTATACACATTAGCTTAGTCATGTTTGGAGAAGCCAAGAAGCTTATTATGGCTTTCTTTATAATGGTGTTGTGTAAAAGCCTGACTTTCAGTGGTTATATAAACTGTGCAGTGGATCCTCTGTGAGCGTTTGGGAAATCTTATGTAAATCTTAGTCTCTCTTTTTCTTTCTTTATGGCACAAGGATATAAAACCCCAGCACCCTCCATGGAGAAGCTCAAACAATTTTTTTTTGTTTCATTCCTACTCTGCTCCCTGCTGTTAAAGTTTCATCTGCTCCCTTGACCACACTCCACTCAAGAAATAGAGGAGAAGAAAAGGAGAGGAAGGAAGGAAATCATCTCTAATTAGCGTGTTTCGTTTCTGGACAGGAATGGTGTGGGGAAAAGGGGGGGGGGCAGATGGGTGAAAGTGGGCAGGACTGTGCTGGCACTTCTAATTATAGCCTGTGATTAAGAGACAGCGGAAATGATGTACTGCTAACACCTGTTCTACAGTGCACATCTGGATCTTGATCGTCAATGCAGATGGAGAAGAATTTACTGTTTAAGTGCCTGAGTGGGTAAAGGAGACAGCGAATGAGAATGAGGGAGGGGTGGGCCAATAAACCACCTTAACCGGCATAATACAATGTTTCTAATTAGGTGGAAGTTTTTCCAATCATAATCAATCAGTAGACCATATGGCATAAAAATGTATAAACAAACACATTAAGCAATGAAATATAAAGGAATTAATTAACTATCACTAATTAATGTCCAAACAGAGCTAGAACACTTTTGTGTAGTGTTTACCACAGTCGTCTCACAGCAAGAAGGCCTCAGGTTTGATCCCTGGGCCAAGAGTATTTCTCTTTGGTTTCCTCCCACCAAAACCAAAAACGTACATTAGATTGATTGGTAATTCTAAATTGCCCATAGGAGTGAATGTGAAGGTGTGGTCGTTTGTCTCTGTGTGGCCCTGCAATGGACCTATCCAAGGTCTACCCCTGCCTATGCCCTATGAGCACTGGGAAAGGCTCCAACAGATTCCCATGAGTCTGAATTAGGGAATAAATCCAATTTGTATACTTTTCATATCAATAATAGCTCCTTTGTGCAGAGCGCCACCAGAGTGTAGGACGACCCAGTAGAGATCATCCACAACCCAAGCACTAAAGAAAAAGACTTTATAAATGTTGAACTAAAAAAAGATGCTCAAACACAAGAACAAGCACATTACACTTGGACAGGGCAATCACATAGGGGAACAATGATCACATGACAAAACCAGAAGTAAACAGACTACATAAGAAAATGAAAATATCTCCAAAAAGACCTCAATATCATTTGTCTCCAAACTCCCCATCCCTTGTACATATCAATGCATAGGGAAAGATTTTTTCTCTAAACACCACCTTTCTGCGATTGTGTTGAAAATTACATAGCAAGTTTTTCATTCATCATTTGCATGGCTTTTCCCACAAAAGAGCTGCATAGTCTGGAGCCAGCCATGTAATAAAGAGAAGAGGTGAGATTAACTTTGCTCTCAGGCAAAGAGATTGAACATGTCATCTAGTACAAAACCCCCTTCATTATTTCTTCTTCTATTTTAGCATCTACAAAATCCAAAGCAGGAAGGTGTGGTGAATACTGATGCTTCTCACAAGGTCATTTTATCTCTGGGCATAGACATAGACAGAGCAGGCCACAAAAGAAAGATAAACCATAAACAATTTGAAATATTAAGCAACTGATATAGGGAAGACAGAACATTTTTAATGCACCAAGTTAAACACATTTTAATGAGCAAACTGGTTTTAAACTAGTGCTTCCAGATGTTTTTGTTGCTGTTTTCTCATACGTTTAACACTTATCAGTATTTGTGTCTTACACCTCATACAAACACCTTATATCCAACCTGCAGTACAATAAATATCTGGTGTGTAAGTGACATCCCCACTGTTAAATACCTTAAGCCCAGTCTTCATGCTGATGCTCATTTTATCTTAACATTCACCTTATCCTGTTCCCTTTTTTCTATTATCAAATCCCCAACACTTCATGGCAGAAACTGTTCCAAGGCAACATTCGAAAACAATGGCAAGATAGACTAGATTAACGTGTAAAAAACTAGGACTGCCATACACATAAAATAATGATTGAAAAGACAACAAATCATTTGTTCAAAGTTCAACTGGAAGAAAGTATCGAGGATTTGTGGGAAATAGTAGATTAGTGGTTAAGCTGTTGAACTAATACCAGAAAGACCGGGGTTCGATTCCCTACACCACAGAGCCACCACTGTGGACCCTCCATCGAACAGTCAAATTAGTCGATATCAACTCTTAATAAAAGGGCAGCACAGTGTCGTCGTGGTTAGCACGATCGCTTTACATCAAGTCCCAGGGCTCAATTCCCAGAAAAGGAGTCTTTCTGTGCAGAGTTTGCATGGTCTCCCCTTGCTTGCTTGGGGTACATTAGTACATTAGGTTAACCTGTGATACAAAATTGCCCATATAATTGAGTGTGTGTGTGGTTGTTTGTCTATGTGTGGCCCTGCAATGAATGCGACCTGTCCAAGGTGTAGCCCTGCTTTTCGATTTATGTGCACTGGGATAGGCTTCAGCAGACCCTGCCCCTTTGACCCTGAATTAGGGAATAAGCAGATTGGAAGATGAATGAATGAATGAATGAATGAATGAATGAATGAAGTCTTATAAAACAGGATGCTTACTTTCAGGTCTTACATTTAAAGCATTTGAAAGAATTTAATCTGCATCGACAGACCCAATGATGCTTACACACCCGCCGGGCTCGTCCACCTTTCAGTGCTCACATTAATCAAAATAATATTCTTTCAGCCATTCGCAAATCACCCTTACAGCACTATACCCTCCCTAGTGGAGAAAGACTAATGCTAATACTGTCTCAATCTGGTTAATAAACTGGTCTGTTTGATTCCATCTAACCAAGTCTCGAGCCTGACTTCCTGTTACATTGACATAAAAGTCAAATGCTGTAAAAGTGTTGTTATAATAATGTTTTTTTTGTGGTCAAGTCTGTTGCTTATCAGAGACGTTTATCAGTAGGGTGTAAGGTCAAAGGGTGTCAACCTTGTGATTAAAGTAGCAAGAAAATAGACAATTGATAAACTCTGTGTCTACCAAATTATCGCCACAAAATACTGGGTATATTAACTGACCCAATTCAGATTTTTTCCCCCTCTAATGTGGCCCCGATGGGATATGACCCATCATTATGAAAGCAAGAAAAAAGACCATGTATTCAGATATATGTAGATTGGTTTCAGGCCTCATTTGTATGAGAAATTAAATCAGACATGAATGAGATACATGCATTAGGGTCTCCCTTGGAAGCAGACAGATCGTATTTTCACCTTTCAATGCAAAGTCATACATCATTGAATATGAAGATGACACATGACACCAACTTGACACCAAAAGCGGATCATATATTATGTATATTCTGCAAATAGTCATTTTGTTTTTGTTCATTACATCTATTGGTTATCCAACCATTTTTACTTTGGTTTTTATTCAGTATTTCTTTTGCAGTGTAAAGAAGATGTAAGCATGCCGTCACAATATTGGATAAAGTGGATATAAATCTGAATTTGGCATTAAACGGTAGTGTACACACAGTATTATTATACTGCTTAAATATGGTGTTAATTTCTTTTGTAAACTAATATAACAGTATTATGCGGGGGCGGCGCGGTGGCGTAGTGGATAGCACGCTCGCCTGACAACAAGAAGGTCCCGGGTTCGATTTCTGGGTCGGGGGTCTTTCTGTGTGGAGTTTGCATGTTCTCTCCGTGCTTGCGTGGGTTTCCCCCCAGGTACTCTGGTTTCCTCCCGCTGTTCAAAAACACGTACATTAGGAGAATTGGTAAGTTTAAATTGGCCAAAAAAATCCCAGCCATTAGGGTGCAGCCTTAGTGCTGGTCTCAAGCCCAGATAAATAGGAGGGTTGCGTTAGGAAGGGCATCCAGTGTAAAACCCCGCCAAGTTGTTTGTGCGGAGTGGCAACGCTGTGGCAACAGCCGAAGGACAAAAAAAAAAAAAAAGATAACAGTATTATGCACCAATCACCATTTACAAAAGGAATTCCACAGAATCAATGTTTCAGAAAATCATCATAAAGTAATAATGATTAACTGTAAAACTCTACTTTATAAACTATATAACAGCCATTTGTCAGCATAACACTCTTGTAAATTGTAATTATTAAAAAAAACAAAACTATTAGCTGTTGGCAGACTCTAACATTATTTTTTAATGGTGTTTTCTTGAGAACGATTTGAATTATTATTATATACTTATTTGGCAAGCTATAACACATCATCACTATTAAGTGGCTATGAAATACAAGACGTACATAAACACTGAAGTCATAAAAGGTATATGAGGGCAATAATAGTTTTCTGTCACTAAATTTGCTATTAGAGGCCAAATATAAGATGAAAAAATGCTTACATTAGAACTAATGACAGTTAATGGAATAACCTTTCACAAATTGAAGTTAAATAAAGAGCTTACAGTATTACTGCGGGCTTCACGTAGCCCTGTTAATCATTGTTTTATTCAAATAAGACATTAATCATTGAAATCATAGAAAAAGAAATATGACGTAAAATTTTGCTTGATTACGCAATGTAGCGAAACAATAAGTCAATCCATTCTATTGAATTATATTTCACTCAATTCTTTTTATTCTCATTCATTCTCTTTACCCCTTTCTACTGAAAAGCACTTATAGACTAAATTGTAAATTTAATGTAATGGCTTTTATGTCTGTTATACTCTTTGTTTCCTTATACATTCATGAATGCTGTGAGTTACGCTCTGGATATGACCAAAGAACCAAAGCTCAACTCTACACAGATGATGACCTTTGGAGTTAGAAGCTAGAAAATGAGGCCAGAGGTCTCACTGCAAAAAGAATATACAAAGGCAGCCAAGAGGGCTGCGGAGAGCTGACAGCCAGCCTATTCACCTCTTCTCCCAGCAGAAAATAACACACACACACACACACACACACACACACACACACACACACACACACACACACACACACACACGCACGCACACAC
>JAOTRA010000037.1:5871809-5888420 GCA_026260255.1 Pseudolaguvia tuberculata | reverse complement strand
ACAAAAAAAAAAAAAAAAAAAAAAAAAAAAAAAAAAAAAAAAAAAAAGATGAAAGACAAAAAGCAGTGAGTTTTTCCACTCCATGCTTTTTGTAAAAATGGTGTGCATTTGGCAATTAAATTGGAGCTTAATTCATTAATGCTAGTCCATAAATACTATAATGAAAGCGAAACATTATCACAACAGAAAAGACTTTGTTGAGTGCTTAAAAATACTGCAGAATCCAACTGGGAAATATAATTAAGAAACAATGAAAAGGAGGAAATTAGGTGGAAAAGTTGTAATTAAGCATGGATGAAAGGGAATGGATTCACGGCATCAGTTCTATTCATGTGCTCATGCCACTTGTGTGATGTTCAGCTTCAAAAAAAATAATAAAAATAATAATAATTTACAGCTTTAATAAATGACGCGAATGCTGTGCCAATCGAAGAAACCGCAGCAAACTCCAGAGTAAGTAAATTCCCTTTGGAAAACAAAAACATACGCTAGCAGCAAAAAAAAGTAAGTATAAGATCAATGGTGAAAAATTCCAATGTAAGCACATGAAAGCTCACGATATGAGAGATCCCAAAAGACATTAAATCACAGTGAGGATGGAGAGGAAGAAACTGGGGCTTCTTCAGCATGAAAAAAATGATATTCACTGCACGGTAAAATCACTGAGGAAAAACAGCTCAGGGTCTCAGGATGAAGAGTGTGTAAGCAAGAGAGAGACAGAGAGAGAGAGAGAGAGAGAGAGAGAGAGAGAGAGAGAGGGAGAGAGAGGGAGGGAGGGAGGGAGAGAGAGGGATGGAGGTCACTTATACCTACAGGAAACAAATTGATGACCCTACTAACTGGACTTTCTCTACTATCATAAAAGGGTAAAATGCAACAAAGGCTTTTTTTGGTAGAATGAGATTTCTCACCATTTAATATATGTAATGAAGTGCAAACTTAGTGATTTGCCTCCCCACTTTACTCTAGGCAAGTAATCTAAGGGTTTTTTTTAATTTTACATGACCATCGTCTGAACAGGGCAAAAACTGATGCTAATGTACACTCTGGGGTAAAACAAGCGTGACCAAGAAAAGATCAATCGTAACAAAACTATTAAAAAAAAGAACAACAACCTTCCAGTGTGGTGCTTGTTTTATACTCAATGGCACAAGTAGCCTTAACATGATGCACAAAAGTAAAAGTAACCAAATCACCTGTGTTCATGTGCATGTAATGTGTGTGTGTGTGTGTGTGTGTGTGTGTGTGTGTGTGTGTGTGGACACATCATAAAATGAAACTCTACACTTTTACATAGAGATATTCTTATTTGCATCAGGATATAATATTATATATGTGTGTGTGTGTGTGTGTGTGTGTGTGTGTGTGTGTGTGTGTGTGTGTGTGAGTGTGTGAGTGAGAGAGAGAGAGAGGGAGAGAAACAGAACTAAAAACAACAAAGCAACAAAGACAAAAGAGAGTTTGTGGATTTGTGAGGAACGTCTCAGCTTGCCCCAGTCATTTATGAAATTGCTCTAAGCGTATCAGCAACGGTAGGAACTTCGGGTGCGCCTTTCCTCCTTTTTCTCCTCCTCCTCCTCTTCATCGTCAGATCTGTTGAGACAGAAGCGTCTTTGGCCATAGGTGGGGCTGTGGGATAAACAAGAATTTGATTAGAATCACTATCAATGTAGTACATTTCAGAAAACAGTATCATATTGGACACATTAGGAAACACTTACTGCATCAACAGGATGTCAGATTAGTCAAAACATACATTCCATACTTATAGAGAATAATACCTCAAGCAAAAGTATTTAGCAGTATATAAACCCAGGTTTAAACACATTTGCTTGTTTAACTTAAATGGGATTTCGCTAAAACCCATTATGTTTTATTTTTGCTGCACTGCCTGCCAACTTTGTGCAGATCAATGGCTTCTTTTATTTGTTGGTGAAATCTATTTTTACTTCTAAACTCACGTACATTACGTTTTTAATGGAGAAATGAATCATATATATTCATGCATACAACAATCATTTAGAGTGTGTTAATGATGGCGTAAGATATTTTAGAAGGCATATTGGTGTGGAGAAAATGTTTGAGGTTAGTTTAACACCATGCATATAGCACGCTAAACCAGGCATCACCTACTGCTATTTTCAGTCACTGTCTGGCCTGTATAGATATTTCATCATCACACTATCCACTGTCTTCTTCCGCTTCTTTTCCGCTTTTTTGTTAAGTGGCTGAGCCGCTTCAGAACCACCTTCAGGTTCTTTCTCATCTTCAGAAGCAGATGTCTGCCTAGCAGGAGATTTTTTGATGCTATTTGCACTTTTGTAGGAGATAGTGGAGGCTCCTGAGCTGGAATCGGACTCTGAACTAGACTGAGATTCCGATGAAGAGGATGATGATGAGGACTCCTTCACTGACTTCTTTTTCTTCCCCTTCTTCTTGGACTTTCTTCTCCTATGCTCATGGTCAGAAGAATCGGAACTATGGCTTCTCCTTTTTCGGTTCCTGCTTTTTTTCCTGCTGAGGCTGCTCAGGCTGCTGCTAGAGCGATGGAAGTCGACAGCTGAAGCAGAGCGTCTCAACTTGGAGGAGCTACCACTGCTCCTCCCGGACCTCACACTTTTACCATCCTCCTCCTCCTCCTCCTCCTCCGGCATGTGCTTGTCTCGCTTGCCGATGTCGGTTTCAGAGTCTTCTAGGCTGCTCCGCTTAAACTTTATTGGCTTAAAGTTCAGCACCTCATTGATGGCCGCTTCTAGAGCTGGATCGAGATAGTTGCGGTGACTGACTGGCTTGACCTCGCTGGCATCAGGCAGATCTAAATCAGTGGCTCTTGCTCTGGGAGGCATAGAAATGCTGCGGCCACTGGAAGAATGGTGAGGACTGAAGGACTTGGAGTGCATCTCACTGTAAGCCACACTCATGCCATCATCATCATCATCCATATCAAACTCACTGAGGCGGCAGCTGCGAGCTAAGGACATTCGGGAATCGGCACGGCTCACACTGCCAGGGCTTTTCCGACTCACACTTCCTGAACTTCTAAAGCTCAAGGATGGACTAACAACTGAGGCTCTCTCACTCTGGCGCTCATCGAGTCGAGACATACTGCGGCGGCGACGACTTAGCATGCTTGCAGAAGTCACACTGGATTTAACATCATCATCATCATCATCCAGCCAAGACGCTCGACTCAGGCCAATGGGTGGCACAGTCAAATCCTTGTCTAACTTGTCTGACCAGCGGCTGTCCATAGCCTTTCTGGCCCGACTGGCTGTTTCTGAGTAAGCCTGTGAAGTTACTGAACTTCTACCATCCAGGTCATCCTTAATCCAGGAGTTCACAGAGTCCATGGCATCTGATTGCTTGGATTTGCATTTGCGAAAGGATAAGAGCTCCTGAGAATCATCCTGCTCCTTAAGGGTATTATAGAGTGCATCCTCATCTCCTTTGCCACCAAGGGAATCCTTAAGGTTGGAGCGTTTTCTATAACTAAGTGTAGTCATTACAGACACAGGCCTACCCTGGTCCAAACCAGTACTGTCTTTACCATTCTCTTGGCATTCCTTCCCCTCCTTGCCAACACTTTTGGTAGCATATCTAGACGCAGGATCAATTGAACGGAAGGAGGCCAACACAGCAGAGAAATGAAAAATAAAGGTAAGGATAGAGAAATAAAAAACATGAAAATTAATAATAACCAAATAAAGAGAAGAAAAAACAGACAATACAAAATGTGTGATTGAGAATTATTTCCATTAAGCATTAACCCCTTTTAGCAAATCCAACCTAAACCACCTCAGACCTGAATTCAGCCAATGGCGCATGTATATCCTGCCAATGTCGTTTTACGCACATTCTAGCACATTTACTAGACGCACATTTACTAAAAACACAATACTGTTGTGCATCTATTTGTATTCCCCCTCCTTCTCACTCTCTCTCTCTTCCTCTCTAGCAGTGGCATGACTAAAAGCTTATTTTGTATTGTAGGGTAAATCTGCCCTTAAGCATAATAGAAATGGCAAAAGACAGTCAAGAGAGCTGTGCTAATGTAAAAGGTTGCAAAATGGGAATTTGATTTCAAAATAAACAGGAAAGCAACAGAGAATGTTTTTCACAAGGAACCCGGAAATAATTAGCTAGTAAAACTATTCAAATTCATGACTTCATTCATTCATTCATCTCCCATTTATTCCTTAATTCGGGGTCACAAGTGTCTGCTAGAGCCTATCATAGCATGCATAGGGTGAAAGGCAGTGGTATACTCTGGATAAAACACTCACTTCTATGGGCAATTTAGACTCACCAATCCAGAGGAAACCGGAGTATCCGAATGAAACCCGTGCAAGTGCCGAGAGAACATGCAAACTCTGCACAGAAAGACCCTTTGCCTCTTGTAATTGAATCTGGGACCTTCTTGCTGGAGGTGACAGTGCTAACCACTATGCTACTGCGCTGCCTGCATTTATGAATTCATCTGTGGCGTAGTGGTTAGCATGGTCATCTCACAACAAGAAGTTCCAGGGTTCGGTTCCTGGGCGAAGGTCTTTATGCGCCGAGTTTGCATGTTCTTGCAGAGCTTGCGTGGGTTTCCTCCAGGTACTCCGGTTTCAAAAACTTTCATTAATTTAATTGGTGATTCTAAATTGCCCATAGGAATAGTGAATGTATATGTGTTAGTAGTTCATCGTCTACGTGTGGCCCTGCGATGAACTTGCGACCTGTTCGGATGTACCCCTGCCTCTAGCCCTATGTGTGCTGGGATAGGTTTCAGCAGACCCTGTGACCCTAAACCAAGGAATAAGCGGGTAAAGAAGATGAATTTAATATAACTGATCTGCTGCAGACAAACATTTTGTATCATTTTGCAATGTGACCCTTCAAAAGTCTTTACAAAATATTTAGTTCTACTGAACATTAATTAGCGCAGAGAAAGACTGCCTAAAAACCACTTCTGGGGCAAGTAGGCAACTGGGAACAGGATGAAATAATGTTTCTAAAGTTTTTTAAAAGTTGTGAGGGGCTCAAGAGGGAGGTTTAAACCTTCTGGAAAAGAGACAAATGCAGGGCAATCGAAACTGTCAGCCAGCAGGTTCAATCTATTAATCTCTGGAAGAGCAGAGCAGGTGTAGGCATGCCAGCTGGCCAACAGGCGTGTCGATAAATCTGCCAGGCAAGCCGCTGGTTCTAAAGAAGAGTCTCTGTCATCAAACCTTGTGGCAATGAGGAAAATAAGTGAGTGGGTAAGAAAATGCCCCCCTTAAAGTGCACTTTTTTTTTAGCCTGTTCTATGTGCATGTTGTATTTGTTTGGATCAGGCTAATAAATAAGCAAGTATTAAATAACCAGAGGTAAAAGTCTGAGCCAAGCTACTGACCTTGAGCTCTTCAGGCTGTCATCTGACAAATTCTTGGCTGAACCTTTGTTTTTGGTGAGCCGGGACTTCACACCATCCACTCTGTCCTCCATTTCAGAGGAATCTGAGTCACCTTCACTGTAAAGAAGAAAGGTAGGATACAGAGATTGTCAGCATCCAGCAATAAGCACAGCCGGTGTGGACTGTTAGTTGGGTGATGGGGCAAACAAAGATCTTTTATAAGACAGATACAACAGCACAGCACTGATACATGCACTCAATCAGCACAGGATTAATAAAACCTCAATGCCATTCTTTGTGTTAGTCAGCTCTCACACTTGCAGCTCTGCAGCCTATTCAAGCAGATTCTATCTTTCCTTTCAGTACATAAATAAGCCTGATGAAAAATAGATTTTTTTTTATTCAGTATAATCAAAGGAGCTTTAACGCTAAGATAATTAAACGGCCTTAAGTGATAACAAAATAGTAGCAGTTGAGCATTTAACAGTAGTTATGGTCTGCCAGAGCTTTTTAAGAAAAGGAAGCTCTTACACGGTGCTTTGAGCAAAATATACATTTGTATACGAGCAGTTTTCTGCACCATTCTACAACAGATGTTAACCCAGTACCCGTGGAGAATCTGGGGTGCAATCAATAACCGGGAGAAAACTTAAAAAGAAGTTCCCCAGGAGAAAAAAAAATATTAATGGTCTGCAGGTTGAGCAGCTAAGTAAATTCGAGGTCTGCTCATTTCTCAGGCCAAGGTAAAGCTTCAAGATTTATGGTTCACCAGATCTGCAAGTCAATTTTCCCTGATAGTTTTATCACCCACTAACTATGCAGCAATGTGTCTGAAATAAATTCCTTTTTAAAGTGTGAGATGATTCTGATGCTAATAGAAGCTTTACTAAGACAAAAAGAAGAAATGAGGTCATAACTACTAGTGAAGATTGATTGGGACAGAAAATAAACCTGCTATTGCTACAGTAAGAAACATTACATTGACATTTAACATACATGTGGAATTTGTTCTGAATAAAAAAATTGTATTGATTTTCCCGTATGGAATTCAGATGATCTGTTCCATCTACCCAGAAAATAATTTATATTTTTGTATATAAAGACCAATAAACACATAAAATGTATAGATAAATAAAATATTAAATAAATAGACCAACGCTACGAATCGGGTCAACAAAAAGGGGGGGGGCAGCATTTGAACACACGCTGAAGGCAACGTTGGTATTTGGCTCGATTCTTTCGACACAGCTTTCTTCGACTGAACAAAAAAATTATTCAATTCTTTAAGTCGGCTTTGCTTGTCATTTTTGGGTATATATGCAACTTGGCCAACAATCACTTCAGTTCCTTCTTATGCTGAAATGGTCTCATATGCCAATGCAAATTTCCTAAAAAAAATTTAAAATAAAAAGTTACCCATTTTCAGACAAACTTTTATTCCTTTAACCCTGAACTGTATTAAGGTAAAAATATGTAAGCAATTTTAAAAGTTAAGTTTCACTGTTGTAGCCCTACAATGGAGCCAATAGGTCTAGGGAGACTCTTTTAACCAGGTCATTTGCAGGTTATACATTATTTAAGTAGAATGGTTAAAAGATTGATGAGAAGCCCACCCTCCCTCTTTCTCTGTCAAAGCCGTTGGTCCCTAGGAGTAAAATATTTAGCACACACAGACAGTATACATATATAATCTATATAGATATGTCTTTCGAGTATCTACATGCACTGTGTAAAGAACTGAGTGGTGTTGAGAACAGCAAAAGTTCAACTGATGTGTAGAACCCAGGGGCAGTATGAAAACACGCATATACACACACACACACACACACACACACACTCACATACTTACCTCTCGAAATATAATGACTGCTGCTATCAGCAAGCATATGTTTAAGAGGAATGTACATATATGGCAAAAAAAGGAAACCCAAACAGGGATCATGCTTAGCTTATGTAGTCAGTGGCATGCATAGATTACAGTATGTGATCACATGCAAATTAATTGGTGGAATAATTATATATCAAAGGGTGTTTGTCAAATCCATGGACTGTATTGCAGTATCACTGACCTGCAGTCTAAATAACAGAATACTGAACTCCGCATATAATAACACATAATAAAAGTCTAATATTTATTTAGATGTATTTACATGTACGGTCAATTCCTAAAACTAATTTGGATACTGCAATATTATCCAAAGAGAATGTTAAAGTTTTAAACAATTGCTCAATCTGCTCACGTTCGGTTCTTTCGTTTCTGATACTTAATCACCATGTCTTGTAAACTAGAAATGAAAGATGTATAAGAAACAAACAAGAAGAGAAAGAGGAAAGTGAGGCGAGCATACATGTCAAATGACTGATAAAAAGGTAAACAGACTAGACAGACAGACAGACAGACAGACAGACAGATAGATAGACAGACAGCTAGACATGCATCACAAACTAAAAATAATGACAAAAGATAAAAATATGGAACAGTCACACAATCGAATAAAACATCCCAGAAACTGAAAATTATAGACTGAATGCAGTGTTCTATATGAAGTAGTTAAAAAAAATATAACAAATGTAAACAAATGGAGAAGAGGTGGTTTGGTGGTTAAGGTATTTGACTAATACCAGAAAAACCCCAATTCGATTCCTACCAACACCATTGTGAGCCCCTGAGCAAGGCCATTAACCCCCAATTGCTCAGTTGTAAGATGCTCTGGATAAGGGCGTCTGTCAAAATATTGTAATTGATTAATCAGTCAGTTAATAAATCCAAGAGTCAGTCAAGGTCATCAGGGAGTGAAGAAGGGAGTCTGACTTTAAATCAGTGTGTCTGTAATACATTTCTTAAATCACTATTCCGTCAGTCCCTGATTGTCAGTCAAGAAGAAAAAAAAAAACACAGTCAAGTTAGGGACAAACCAGTCGATGACTCAATAGAGCAATACAAAAAAAAATAACTAGCTTTTTATCTGATTTTTTTTGCCCTTTTCAATTATCAGTAAATTGCTTGTTGAAATGTTCAATCACAGTAAAAACAATTCAGAATTCGCATTTTCTGCCTATGCCTTTTTATAATAAGTCCCTCTGTAAGAAAAGACAGCGGTAAAATTGCGCTAAAAATAATAGAATCCTTCAGGTAGATGCAAGCTGCTCGCAGGATTTATAGAAAAATACTGAGCACTAAGATAGATAGGGAACATGACAGTATTAATCAGTTCCATGTGTGTTTAGTTGATTGTGTTTTTACTACATTTTTCTGCCATTGATAGAAATGTCAAGGAAGGCAAACAAGTGGGGGGGGGAAAGGGTCCATGATTTATGCTTTACATTTGTAAACGGAGAACCGCTAGTGTAAGTTGACAGAGGGAAATAATAATAGGACAGCAGAGCTTTATGCATAATTAAGTTAGGAATTTATCACTGAACGGAAAACCCATCAACATTTGCAAACATTCAATTTAACTGTTTCAAAGTGTACATGAAGTTAATCGACGTTCAGTTACTGACCGGACTACTAATAAATCTGATATAAAAGACATTTGTTCCACTGTTCCCCTCTGTATGCGTGCTATTGTTTTTTGCTACAGTATTTTTAAAGCAGAAATAAAAATGTTCCCACGGTTTTAAACATTAAATTTGTTCCGCTGAGTGATTGCAGTAAGCAGAGAATCGCTGGTCTGTATGTTAAAGTGAAAGAAAAGAAAGTTTTTACCTATTGATAAGATCCTCATTGTCCTCACTCTCCATCTCATCTTCGATAGCAGCCTGCAGGTCACCGATCCTTTTAAAGGCCAGTTTGAGATCTGCCTGAAGACTCTGATTCGCAGCCTCTAAACTTTCAATGTCCATTTCCTACAAGAAGAGAATCACTAAGAGCTTAAAAGTGGCATAGCATCCATATGTACATCACATCCAGTCCCTGACCAAAGTCGCTTGTCGCTTATGTATTTTGTAGAAACACCTGCTATTAATTAATCAATTGGTGTTAGAAATAGCTGATATAAAAAGCTCAAACCCTCCCAAATGATGTTTAATGCACTGAAATAAATTATTATTTAATCAAGACAGAAAGGTGAAATTTTGGCAAGACAAAAATTGTTGTCTATACAGAAATTGAACAAATTTACTTCAAGTACAAAATTATGAAAGCAAATTAAGTAGACTTGACCATGAGTTTGAAGGACTGCATCCATGCGGTTTGGCATGGAATCTGGAGAATTTGGCTTCTTTAATGGTCGGGATTATAAGAGGTAGCTAAGATTTCTTGGTATTTTAGACTATTGATGTTGACTTTCACCCTGCAGATCTCTCGCACACCCTCATACTGGATGTAACTCCAGACCATGATCTTTCTGCCACCAAAGGTTTCTGTTTTCTGGGTGAATCCTCAGTAAGTCTCCTGCAATATTTGCGGCGAGTGAGGGGTCACTTTTCCAGCGTCCATCCTTTTAGCAGGCTGTGGGTCTTCGCAAATGCCACATAGTTTTTCAATTGTCTTTTGTTAGTGCTGGCTTCCATGCACTGATTCGACCATGGAGGCCATTTCGAGACAGAATCCGACAAACTGTTCTGGTTGACACAGGGACTGCAGTGGAAAAGGGGCTGGCTTTAGAATATCGAGCCAACAAACGGTCCTCTCGAGCAGTTGTCTTGCGGGGTCTGCCTGACCTGGGCTTGTCAAAAACGTCTCCTCTATAAATATTTTTTTTTATCCTCTGTACTTGACGCTGAGACACAAGGTTTCTGCCAAATTAGCAGTGGATGTGGTCTTCAGCCTCTTGATAATGAACACATTAGTCTCAGGGTGAATCTTAGGCATGTTTGCAGAGGTCTAGTTGCAGTCGATGTGAAGGTCTAGTGTACTGGGGTTCATTCTATACACACACCTGAGACCTAATTGATCCATTATTAGTCACAGGTGAAGCTCATATGATAAAGGCGACAATACTTATGTCTGCAAAAATTGACTCAATCGGCTTTAGCAAGCTGTGAATATTAGATACTTTTTGACAGTTTCGTTTTGCACTGAAACATTATTACAAAAGCTGGGCCATTTCTTGTAAAAAAATAATAATAAAAAATCTTTATTACAAATATTTTTCAGCGGTACTTCAGGTCAATTTATACACAAGCGACAAGACTTTTGTCAGGGACTGTATACTGAAGAATGCATGCTTTTACACAGGAATATAGAGCCAGCTATGTCTGTCAATGGAATCTATCTATTTTCATTTATCTACGCATCCCTAAAAATGATGGACACCGACTCTCACCAACTCGTGTTTTTTTCGGCTGGCTTCAGACTCCTTTTTGGCCAGCTCAGTCAGCTCCTCCTTAAGATCCCGGATTTGACGCTGCAGTCGCTTGTTTTGCTCTTTTTCCCGGTTCTCACTGGTGCTACGGTGATCTCGCTCCTCAGTCAACTTTTCTACGTTCTCTTTCAGCCTAGACACAAGACTCTACAAAACAAGTTGCCAATAAGTATCAAGTAATAAGTAGAGGCAGGTGCTAGCTCGATGGTTAGCGTAGTATCCTGTAGAATGTTATGTAATTGTTCTTTAAACAATTTGAAATCTATTTAATCAAAATTAAATCTAGTTCACAGTGTAGCAAATCAGATATTGTGTGTACATGCTTTTTATAAAACACTGAAATGTTTTACTTTTATTTGCTTTTTTTGCCTGAAGGCTTTTTGCAAAATAACCTTCTACAGATCTACCGTTCCACCAAATGAGCTCACACAACTAGTGCAATTGTTCTGCCCACTTACCTCCAAACGTTTGACCTGCGTTTTCTCAAACTCAAGTTTGGTCTCGAACTCACGGATCCTAGCCTCTTGCCTGCTAACAAGAGATTTATCCACCATTGACTGTTCCTGAAATTCCAACTGACTCTGCAGTGCTGTAAGCTGTTGGGTTGTGCAAAAAGTGGGATCAGCCACACACAAGTGTACACTAATTTACACCATGACAGAATGTCCAATTGTACTCTGCATTTTGCTCTGGGACCTGCACTGGATTATGACCATTTTAGAGCTTAAGACAGCGTTTCTGTCTGAAACTGGTCAAAACTATGACGAACTGCTATCCGTTCCTTTACCATGGCATTAGGCTTTTTCTGGCCTAGCATACTGCATTGGATTCAATTGCCAGCCACTCGAATCTATTATTTAAAAGCTCTCGGCACCTGTTTTCCATCTCTGATGTGCTTTCATTTGTTTTCAAAGAGGTGAAGAATTTAGCAGCTGAGAATAATGACTGCTAAGATATTAACTTTTGAGTCCGACTCAGGGATTTTTTTTTTTTTTTAAATATGTTTTGAACGTCAGCTGCATGCAAAAATGAAAACAAACTCAGTTTTGCATGTCCTTGAGTTGCCTGACCTTTCCTATGTGTTTGAGGTATTAAATCCTTTTTTACACAAAGTCAGTGGCCTGTGGTTCAATTGCTTTAGCCTGTTTATCTGTAACAGATTAGCAGAGAGAAACAGCATGGATAATTGCTGAGCGACACGACCTGATCCTTATCTATGGATTGCTGCTTTTGGAGCAGAGTGAGACACAAATCTTGCCGCCCTGACCTTATTGCCTCAGGAGCTTTTAAGAACAGATCAAGCTTACTTGTTACACTTGGAAGCCAAGAGCTTATGAAGACCTTAAGTTTTGAAGACTATCCCAGACTAATTGAGCTGTGAAGCTTAAACAACACACTCTAATAATGCAGTAGCCATCAAGATTCTCATTGTTCGTAGACTTACCCGCTCCTGGACTTCCTGTTTCTCCTTCATGGCTTCCTCTAGCTGACTCTGGAGCTCACTGACCTGTGCCAGACACTGAGAAGACTGTGCAACAGCAAAGACAATAAAAGAAATGTCGGTCACTCAAAATACAAAGCTTAAGTCAAAGTGAATAAATGCTAAGCGGTGTCACCTCTACATACAATTGACTTTATTAGTAAAAATCATCCTTCATACGGAAAATAACTATACCTCGCTATTTGTCACAAAAACGTTACAGCAAAGTGACACTAATTTCTTTTTATATCTCAATTAAGACAGTTGAGGCCAACTTTGCGGTAGTGGGGCTTAAAGACTGGTTATCTGGCTAATACCTTGATCTACTTAACCCCCATAATAATTTGAGCTGTGCAAATATTCCCCAAACAGCTTCAAACACATCATAAATGCCATAAAACATTCTGCAGCTCGGATTGCTTTTCCCCAAGGAGTTTTTTCTTCCATTGAAACCCAGCACTTGAAGGCTAACTTTCAGACGAACGTCTTTGTCCTGACAAGCTTTCACACATTAACGAATCTAAAAATAATTCTGTACAGCTAACAACCAGTTCCATACGTAGGTTCTGTTTCGGTAAAAGGGAAAACCAGTGGAAAGAGGTATACACCACACTCTGCTGCTTTCAATATATTATGATGACAAAGAAGCAGTCAATGCGTCCAGAAAGGTATGGATGGGGGGGGGGGGTTACCTGGGCAACAGCTGCTTTGTGTTTCTTCATGAGCTCGTTCATGTCCTCCTGGTCTTCCTCCATGCGCGATTGCAGGTCGTTCTTTTCTCGCTGCACACGGCTCAGCTGCTCCTCCAACTGGGAGAGAGAAAAAGACAGGGAAAGCTTATCAGTATTCACAAACTGTGTTTAAATTTTACTTTGCATAAAACAATATTAAAGTAACAGTGAGCCTCTACGGAATCCTGCTAATCTTTCAGGCATGTGCCCCAAGGCTTTGATTAGGTTTCCGCAATGTTCTGTGTGCACTTGCGTCGCTTCACGCAAAATCCCATTATAATTTAGAAACACATGCACCACACAATAATTACTTTTACTGATAGTAGCTAAAGTGCACTTCTCAACCTGCTTTGGCTGAGAGTGTCAGAGGCTTAATTGCATTCAATAATAATTACTTTGACAATGCAATCTCCGAGGAATAAGAGCTAGCTTTATTAAAAGAGCATAAAAATGGGGATATCCAAGCAGGCGAATGAAATAATTCATTAAGAAAGGAGTGAGAAATGAAATTGAGTTTAGAACCAGTGTGGATGTAGAGCTTTCCGTCTGCCATATTGCCGAAACATAGGACCGATAGCTATGGGCCTAAATCATTTTCCTTTCACGCGCATGACATTATCGAACTATAGACTCATTAAAGTGTGCTGTAATGAATGGGTGCTAACTGATAAAATGGTGAGAATCGTGAATTTATTGAATGAAATTTTTAATAGTCTGCAATTAAATTTGTAGCTTCAGCTACAAATGAAGTTCTAAGCATGCAGCCGAATAAATCACACATCACACAGCTTTTTTTTAAAAAAAACGTGAACACATCAGCGGGGAGCCATTCAAGCTGTCTGTCATTTCTAAATTCCTCATGTATCTGCTGCCAACACACAATCCTATTGTCAAATAGAAAAGGCTGGAAAACAAGATAAGTCAACCACAGGCAAAACGCTCTTTAACATACATTTCCAAACCCAGACTAAATGCAGAGCTGACAATCCAGCATGTCTTAAGCTTGTTTTCATCATCCTTTCCAATCGTTTCCTTCACCTGATCTGACAGACACATGTCAACGTTCTTCCTTATTTCATTCCTACCTCCAGTACCCACATCTACTGATTTCTAAATACATCAATGTTCAATTCCTTCATTTTGACAAAATTTCTTTTTTGTTAAACATTTAAAGGGAACTAAACACTTACAAATCGATATATGTTACAGGCAATCTTCTTTTCTAAATAAAATTAGATGGAAAAATGTGCCATGTAAACACATTAAAAATGACTTACTAGAGTTACTTTGATCGTATTGATAATGTCAATTTTTCAGAAAATGACTGGCATGTCATCCAAAAGTTTTATTTTTATTTCACATAACTAAATTCTGTAAATCAATGGCTACAGAACAACATGTACTCACACACTCAAGTGCTTAGGAAAAACACAACAGCCATGACTAGCGATTAAGCAGTGATGCAGCTCATCTTTGTAAAACACAGGAAAAAAATAGGTGACAAACAAGTTGTCTAAATTTTTTAGACTTAAAGCGTCTCATGTCTCATGAAGACTTCACTCTGAATGATCTTTATCAGAATAACAGAAAAGTGCATGTAAACACGCCCATTACATCAGAGATTTGCCTCAGTATGACAAGCCAACTATTTACAATTGCTTTTTTGTCTTAAAAGCCAAGAAACTCACAGATACATATTGTGAAAGGACAATTTATAAACTATTCGTCGATGCTGATCTTCTTTGAAAGCTTGCATTAAATCTCAGTCTGCCGGGACGGTATGTATACACTGTCTCACAACAGCAAACATTACTGCATGTTACTGCACTGCAGGTTGCGAGGATAAATTGACTCATTTTGACAGCCAATCAGACAGTTTTTCTCTAAAGAGAAACATAAAAATGAATAATAGGATAAAGACAGGGTCCAAAACGACATGTGTAAAATTGCACCCATTCATCTCTCTTCCAAAATCTTCTTCCTGCCTGCCGCTGTGAGAATGCAATTATAAATCCTGCTTTCAGACTGCATGAGAAGCAGCTCATGACGGTATTAGTAAAGCATAATATAGTGCAGGGTGATATGTCTTCTTCCGATTGGAGAAAGAATTCGAAAATATGTCATTAGCGGCAGAAAACTGATATCCTGGTGTTTTTTGAAAAGTTTCTGTAGCTTTGGATTTGGCTTATTAAAAAAAGCCTAGTACCTGTTTTCAGTATCCTTGATGTAATAACATCTTACTTCACTTTCATGTCTTGTATACTTTAATGCCAGCCATCTTTTCCTGTGGTACACTTCACTTTTTTCCTGTTCCTCTTGCATCGATCTCATCATACTCACCGCCTGCTTGGTTTTGGAAATGTCGTCCATCTGAACATGAAGGTCCTCGATTTCTGCTTCCATGGCTTTGCGTGCCTTGACTGCAGCGGCACATGTGAACTCTGATTCCTCCAGCTAAAACACATGCACATAAACAATACAGACTTGTTTAGAACACCAAGCACTGCCTTCTACACTGAGCTAAGAACGGGACAGTGCTGACACCTGGTTTTTCAGCTGGGCAATCTCCCTTTTGCTTGGTGCATTGTTCTTCAGATGATCCAACATGATCTGCGCATCGGCTAGGAGGGCTTTGGTGCGCTTCAGGTCTTTCCTCAGGCGCTTTTCTGTTTCGACATCTCTATGGCTAACCTGGAATACAAAACACGCCAACCGCAGACATGCCCGGTTATTCTGCTTCACACAACATTCAGAAGGACTAAGAGTAGCAAAAATAAAAAAAGAAGTGCTGGACCCAAAAATATTGCATTTGTATACTAAAAAATGTAGAGAGAGCAAGGAAGATAACAAAAGTGAGTGAATATGTTGCTCTATACCTGGTCTTGTGCAGTGAGCAGCTTGGCCTCCAATTCCCTCCTCTCTCTAAGGACCTTCTGTTTATCGTCATACTCCTCCTCCAACTGGACCTCCATCTGCTTCAACTGTACATACAAACACACAAGCAAAAAACGTGAACTAACTGATCATTCAGAAGTGCCATAATTTTAACAATTTCAGGGATTTTGCTGATGATGCTTTCTGTGTTAATGAGTATCAGAAACGTGTTATGGAAACAGCAAACTTTGAAAATAAGAAAATATCTTAACTGCCAAAAAAATGTCTTTCTGCCCGTTTGAGGTATTTTCTTGCAAAATAAAAAGGGTTAAATAAATCCTGATGTACAAACATTATACCTGCGAGAGCTTGTGTTTTCTGCTGATTGTGCTATTCCAGGTTCTTTGCAACAACCCGGCTGTTAGCAGCAACAGGTTGCGTCTGGACAGATAAAGAAGGCTGCGCTGCTTGTTTATCTGCTCGACGTTTACTAATTATTACTAAAAGTCTGTTCCTCATTATGCATTACTGGTTTATAAATAAATGTTAAAGTCATGTGACTAATCAGTTGTTTTTACTCCATTATGTTTTTATTTACTGCTGTTTAGTATGTTACCAATGCCTCCATCGGCTGCTCGAACAACTTGACAGTGCACCTAATTCATTCATTTATTCATCTTTTCATGGGGTCACGGGGGTCCGCTGAAGGGGTAGATGTACACACTGAACAGATTGCCAGTCCATCGCAGAGCACGCATAGACAAAACAACCACTCACTCACTCACTCACTCACTCACTCACTCACTCACTCACTCACTCACTCACTCACTCACTCACTCA
>JAOTRA010000037.1:5813703-5855220 GCA_026260255.1 Pseudolaguvia tuberculata | reverse complement strand
CACACACACACACACACACACACACACACACACACACACACACACACACACACACACACACACAAACATTTTTTTATCAAAAAAGAATAAGTCATTAACTATGATGCCCTCATCACATGTGTTTAAGTTGAAGACTGACATGAAATTGTCTTTTCACTTGTAAAAATGATCACACCAGAAAAAAACCACACAAGCATTCACACAGTTTGGGTTCTCCTTAGGAACAAAGGATGCAATCACCTTAACTAACAACAGGAACTACTACAGAGGTTCATGCACAGGCTGCAAGAAAGTAGGATTTTAATGTATTTTTAATATAATTATTCTATTTAAAAAGCAGTGTTCAGTTGCAGAAACATTCACTATTTTTATATAAGAGAACGAGTTTAGACATTGCTTATATCTTTAATTGACTGGAATTAATAACGTGCATTTATATTATTTCTAATGGAAACCTCTATATCACCATAAAGATTTTCACCTTCTAAACAAATATTAATCTCCATTTTAAAAGCCATTTTAGTCATTTATTATTTGCTGTAATTGGTCTCAGCTAAGCATTCCATAGTGTAACCTGATTGATCTTGTAAGGAGTGATGCGCAGGAGGACCGTCTCGAGAGGGCGCCGTCGCCTGAATTTTGATGGACTGCTTCCTGTCTTGGGTATTGGCCGTGGGTGCTGAATATAAGCAGGCGGTCCTCAGGAGAACAGCGTGAAGTATTGTTTCCCCAGGCCTTTACCAAGCGTTTTGCTATTGTGTACTGTGTTTACTATTTTGGATTTTAGACTTTGAGATTGTTTTGTATTTGTGATCTGTTTTGTATTTGGTTGCCCTGTGTGTATTCCCCTGATTTCTTCCCCAATTAAATATTCTGTCTACTGCATCATGGATCCGGCTGACCCCAGATTGTCACAGATCTCTTTACACCGCTCTGAACACCGCTTTAACTGTACCTAAAATGCAAATGATAGAAGAAACTAAACCAAAGATCCTGATCATAACAACACATTTAGAATAAAACACAAAGTAAATGCAACCAAAGATTTTACTGTGGCCTAATTTAGACTCAATTCTTACGGTACTGAGTAAGCAATGTTAGAAACACTACAATCAGAACCATGTTAATGCAAACAATTACATCATCCAGGCGTTGTACAATCATGCTAGTTTAGTTGGGTAAATTCTCTCACACAGTTGGTCGATATTAAAGTGCTTCATGCAGCAGAAACACTAGCAGTACCTTTATGCTCTTTGAATCCGGTTCTTTGAGAGGTGACGTGAACCCGGGTAAGGATGCTAAGGGTTCAGGATGTGAGTTAAAGGTGGATTCGACACGAGTAAGAACTGGAGGTGCTTTGGAAGTTACAGGTGCTGTCTTGGGCACAACGGATGCAGGTTTAGGATCTGGAATGGATGCTGGTTGTGCAGAAAGGTTGGCTGTTTTAGGAAATCCAGTAGCTTTGGGAATAAAACCAGAAGGTGGTATGCCAGGAGGAGGCTTAGTGGCAGGTACTTGTTTTGAAGCTGGGATGAATCCAGGTGGGGGGGACAGAGGAGACTTGACTGGAGATGATGTAATAGGAGAGATAGGGGGAGACGTTAGTAAAGTCTTTTCCTCTGGTTTTAACTTCCTACTCTGACTGAGTTCAGTTTTTTGCACTTTCTGACTGGCTTCTGAACTCTGTTCGGTCTCCCATGTTGCTGTTGAGTTTTCTTGGTCTACATTATTCTCCTCTTTCTTGTGCTCTTGTTTTTCTGCCTCTCTACTGGGACGAGGTCGCAGTTCTCTGGGCCTTCCCCGGCTCATCAGAGTGGTTAGGCCTGAGGAGATGTCATCTTTCTCTTCTTTCTTTATGGTGTCATGTTTAAAGGAGAACATTGGCATCTTTGTGACCTTGGGAACAAACGATGGCATAGGTTTGGGTGGCTCAGGGGCAGACTGTGGTACCACAGACAATGTTGAGGGTTTGAGTGGCTCAGGGGCAGATTTTGTTGGCTCAGTGCGGGTCTGACACAGAGTTTTGGTCGCAGCAGTGTTCTCATCTGTAGGTTCTACCCTCTTTACAAATCTCTTCACCCCCTTCACAATCTTTTTGCAGGTTACACTGTTTGGGTCACCTGGTGTCTCTGCCTGGATGGGATGTTGCTTGTTGCTTGATAAGGTACCAATGGTTTTGCTGTCTCCATTTAGGACAGGCTGCTGTGAACAGGGCTCAGGGCTTTTGAAGCAATCTTGGTCTTTGGGTGGTTCTGGGTTCTTAAAGATAGAAAACCTGTTTCTTGTTGGCGAGGGACTCTTAAAACGTTCCCGGAGCTGAGGATTTCCAGAAGGATCTTGTGTTGGTTCGGGGCTCTTGGTTCGCAGCAGGACTTTAGCCGGCTCCAGACTGGGAACGGACTGAGAGCGACTACTGAAACTCCCATTACTGTTAGACTACTCATCCAGATGGCATGGGGTAGAAACAGGGTTGTGAATGAAATGAATTAATAAAAGCATTTGACTCTGTGTAAGATATGCAAAATATTCCTGTATGTGTATTTTAGCCCTAGACTTAGACTCTTATGAACGAAACTGCCCCCATTAGCTAGGTCACCCCAAGACCATCGATGACAATAAGCAACAAACAGGTCAAAAAGAAGCTGGTCATAGACTTATGACACACTTCCACATACTGAATCTGGGACCTAGCACAGAATGTAGTTTAGAACGATGCATAGTTTCCAGTCTAGGATAACTATTTTAAGAAGATTCACTGTAATGCTACATTCACATAAAGCGTGAAGCGGATATGCGCAACTTGTCGCTCATCCTGGGTTTCTGGTGCACTGTTTTTCCTGGTTTTCTTGGTGCTCACAGATACAGGCTACAACAATTCTGTATTATACACTGGACGTGTGTTTGCTGATTGGTTTCTGTGACAAAAAGGTTTGCATGAGTCAAATTGAGAATTAATTTTATAAGTAACCTACATTTGCGCTTGGTATGAATGTGTTATATATCCTGTAGCTCTCAAAAAAAATTATGTATTTAGAATTAAATTCTTTCTGTCCTTATCCAGAGCGACTTGTATTTTATTTCTAATTCACTTGAGGAGATAAGGGTTAGGACTGTTGCTCAGGAGCACATCGACGGCAGTCTGGCAAAGCTGACCAACACTAAAACCACTGAGCCACCAGTACTGTGATGTTTACAATAGTCATTTACCATGATTCATTTACCTTATAACTCTCCATGCAGCCGATTATGTGCTGCTAAAGCCTACAGACGTACCCATAAAAGAAATAAACGGCCTGCGGGTCTAGGAAAGACTCAGTAAATCATCTGCTTTTCACACTGTCTGTACTACAATAATACAGTTCTTGAATCTCAAAGCAGGTCCTTTCAGCTATAAAGAACACAGTAAATGTAACATCCTGTTCTGTATTAATGATAGCAAGTCCATTGCACAGTGCAATAACACTACAGACTCTAAACATGTGCCTCGTTTCAAACCACGCCAACCAAACAAATCTGCTGCCTGTAAGTAGTGATGTTTTGCACAACACTTACACATAAACCTTTGGGGGCTGCCTTGGTCTCTTCTTTAACCTGAAGAAGTTTCCAGAAGAACATTTATTATGATGGGAACTTTCACCTAACTAAAATGTCGTTATAGACACACACACACACACACACACACACATGCAAGAACTACTAAAATCCTCAGTGTAAACTGGTGTATTACCCAGGTTCAAAATGTTTGTTATATTTAAACCAGTAGTAATAGTTTCAGTGAAGTGGTTATACAAGCAGCAGAAGCTTTTAATACTGAAATACTTTGGCAAACAACCCAAAGCCTTGCTGTACACCATTTAATATGATCCATGTTAATAGTGCATTATGTATTCTCACACAGTGAACCTTTAAAGTCCAAACATCACAAACCCACTGAGCCATGCAAATACTAATACACTCATGACTACTATAAAAGATATCATTGTGTTTTCTAGCCATGACTCAAGCAAAAACAATTCACAGCGTGGACCACACAGTGCAGTGAGTAGAGAATTGTGAGAGTTGAGAATGGAACGCAACTTTCCTTTTGCTCCCAGAAGGAAAAGCGTGATGAGAAAGCCATGGTGATGATGGGCTGTTCATGGGCTGAGCCGGCTAAGAAGGAGGAGCACGAGATGAATGGCAGGGAGAGCTGATACGTGACAGCAGAGAGGTAAGATTCTCAGCTTGACAGATACTGGGCTTGGACACGATGACCTTGGACAGAGCTTCAAGTACAAACGTCTGCACAGCACTGGAGGAAAGATGAGATAATCAACCTGTGGTGTAAAGTAAGATTTAGAGGGTGAAAAGGGTGAACAGGAAACATGAAACTAAGTATGGAATAACATATGGCAGGGTGTGGGGTTTTTGACAGCTCGAAAACCCGTCTTCTTTTACACCAAAATAATTTGCAAACATTTCTCATTTTTATTCATTTAAACATTTTAAGGGAGTTTTTTTGCCCGTGTTGTTAGGACATTAAATAGACAGGTAGCAAGGTGGGAAAGATAAAGGAGCCGGGATCAGAAATGACCCTCAGCCAGAATTCGATCTAAAACACTTGATGGGCAACAGCGGTATATGTTGACACAATTCTCAGAAGGCTGTGTCGCAGACAAAAAATGTTATTATAAAGAACATGTCCTACCTTTTTACCATACTGAAGGACTCTATGTTTATAAACAATCTTTAGCAGTAAAAACACTCAAAAGCAACAGCTGTACTTCGGATGCTTAAAGCAACAGCTATACAAACACTGTATATTAAACTGTATATTTACCGTATAAACTGTATGTTTACCAGTCTCTGTGTGAGTATCTGAAGCTAAAGAAAGTGTGCGTTTTTAAACATTACTATAATTACTATAACACTGTAACTTGCCAATACAGTCCAAGCTGCTGTCAATCCCAGCTACTGTCCCAGTCAGATTTATGAACTGCTGTACATTGTGATAATAGTCACAGTACTTTGGACAGATTGTGGAGTTTTGACTTAAATTAATCACTAAAAAAGACATTAGAAGTAAGGTAATAAATTCATGATTGCTGATTCATGAAGTCAGATCCATAAATATTTGGCAATGAAAAAGGTTAATATAATGTTAATATATTTATAAATCAAGTCATTTAATTTAATTCAATGATATAACAAAAATGTAAGGTTTGCCAAAATAAGCTACAGTATTCTGATCAAATGCACTGGGGCAAACCGAGTCGACTATTAAAATCAGCTGTAAAAGATGAAGAAAATAACATTAACACTATCACAGCTAGCCAGATCAATATTATACAGACAAATACATGTCTGTATGTGGCCCTGAGAAGGACTGGCGACCTGTGCAGGATGTACTCCTGACCCAAACGGCAGCTTATTAGGAATAAATGGCCACAAAAAAATGGCTGGATAGTCTAGGACTAATCAGCATTCAATAATTCATTCATTCATTTTCTAATTTGCTTATTCACAAATTTAGGGACACAAGGGTCTGCTGGTGCTTTTCCCAGAACACATAGGGTGAAAAATTGGGGTACATGTAATGTACATGTTTTTGAAGTGTGGGAGGAAAACGACTTAAGTTTCTGCTACCCACAACAGTAAAAAGAAAGTAAAGAACTACTAATTGATTACAAAGATGAGGTCTGCTGACGAAATACATTCGGTCAGTATTAGAAGCTAGAGTATCTGTTCGTTTTTAAGCCAAATCACCTGATCTGAATACGACAAAGACTAAGAAGACTGGAAGAGCTGTAGTAGGCGTGATACAGACTGGTAGAGCATCAACAGTGGAAAAAACAGCAACTATAGATCTCAGGCTTTCCACTTATAGCTAAACGTTTGTATGAGAACACTATGAAATATGAGGACTTTCCATTTCCAAATGTTGATGAATCTGACTGTAAGTAAGTCTTCCAACAGAAAGAATAACCGTTTTCCTGCACAATCAACAACATTAAATGTAACTAGGAATCATCTGGCATAAAATATCTTTTATAACAAACATTGTTGGCAAATGACTGTGGTATGAGCATAATTAATCCATCATGAATTAAAAAGCATTGTCCACTAATACCCAGTGCGCAGATTTACAAACTAACAATAATCCCTAGTACGCTAGGATTACTAAGAGAAGACATAATCTGAATGTACTGTGTAGTATTTGTAAGGAACCAGATCTTTAGTCAAAAGGTTGTGGCTACAGCTTTTTAATCTTTTAAACAGAAGTGTCAATATAAGCTCTACAGTTTTCTAATGAGCTACTATACACGCAAAAAGGTATAAAACAGAGGTATTCAACTCTTTTTTTTTTTCTTTATTCGGGAGCAAGCAGGCTATGTGCGACAGAATGACTCTCGGTATAATTGTAGATTTCATAGATTTTAAATGAGGGGCCATAAACGTTTACAAAGTCAAAGATTTGCCCTCTTTTCCATGAATTTAAGGCAAATATTCATGACTTCCTATTTCACGAAATGTCTATACTCAATCAATAAGTTAAAATTTACAGAAGCATATAGTAAATATTATAGTATTTAATTATACTACTAGAATTTAACCAATATTACAAATTAAAATCTATTTAAATATACAATGATTTGTAAAACAAATTTCCAAGACTTTTAATCGTAAAACTGGTCCAAATGTGGTTGTCGTAAATTCGGGACCTCTGGCATAAAAGCTTGCACCATAACAAACACATAACCCTGCTAAATAAAGATGCTTATCTATGTAAAGTGAGGTGATAGCACAACCTTTTTTTGGGGGGCTGTGTCACTGGTAGTGCAATAGTGCAATACAGTTTACTAATATATCAGTTTTACCCAAAAAAGTTATCAAGATAATTCCATCAAAATCACTTAATAACAACTAACAAAAGCACAGTGTAACAACGCTGAGTAAAACCATGTGCATGATGGCCTGGAAAACCCTGGAAACACTGTGTATACTTATGGAAAATGTAGATTTTTCCACAACAATAAATGTTTTACCGTTTATTTGTGCCTAATATTGTCTGAAAAACATTTAAGTTCTATTCAGACGCGGCATTGGTGTGTATGTACAGTTTGGTAGGATGTACACACACACACACACACACACACACATATATACACATACATACTGAATTGTGCTATCTGTTCACACATCAGAAACTTTGGCATTGGTTGCACATTGAAATACCAGATAAATATTCTACACTGCAAAACAAGCCCTTGATTTACTAAACAAGCACTTCTATCATAAGATACAGCAATCTGTTGGGAGCATCTGTTGTTCCTAAAGTTTCCTAATCTTCAGGGAAAGTGGGAAATCTGTGTTTAATAAAAGGCATATAAGATAAGCATGGAGGGATCGGACACAAAACATGAAACTGTGAGGCTTTAGATATAATTCATTATAACAAAAATGTTAAAAATTCTCCAAAAAGAAATCTTATATTAAGAAGAAACACACAATTCATCTTCATTTCAACTCATCCTTGACTGATGGACTTTATAAAGCAGTCAGAATCCAGGTCCAAACATGCAGTTCCAAAACAGGCCAAGTTAAAAGCACTACACTGACACTTTAGGGACTGATTAAATTGCTACGGTGTCCTAAGTTAGTTACTGCTCTGGCCTGACGATCTCAAACCTAAAAATAGTGCAGTGGAGCTCGACAGGCCTCAGCCCACTTGCACACTGAGCATTCTCACCAAACAGCTCTGCTCGTGTCTGAAATCCTCAGAGTTTGCCGTGTACACAATGCCTTACCTCGTCTCCCTCAGTGTCCTCAGTGCCTGTGTGGCTCTCCTACCTTCCGGTTTTCAAATCGGCTTAGAACACAAGATTTAAAAAAGCTGGGACAGACAGAGAGAGAAGTGAGACCCAGTGAGCTTCCGACCCTCACAGATTGAGGGTCTCTTTTACTGACGCTGCATGACGAGACGAAGAGGAGGGACAGCTGTCACGGTGAGAGGGGGTCACGATAGGCTAAATATATACCCTAACCACCAACGCTGCTCTGACTGTCCCCTATTACTCCCCACCCCCAGGAATGCAAACGCAGAATGATTACGCTTTACTTTACTTTGCTTTGCTTTTGCTGTACTTCACTTGTCCCTTTAAGCAACAGCAGCTGCTTCCTCTTCTCAACTGCTCAGCACTACAAGCTGCTTCCTTTCACTGAGAGTTCAAACCACCAGACGGATGCCAATGTTCTTCATGGTTGCAGGTCGGACTGGGTCAAAGTGCAGCAAACCAAATATATGAAGAAAAATAAATGTGCAAGTGCTGTGAGATGGAGGAAGAGGAAATGATGCAAGGAGCCGGTACTTCCTATGAGCTGTTTCGAAAGTGCAGAGCACTGAAAGCAAACGCTAGAGCACTTCTACAGCTCATCTACAGTTTATTACTGTCACTAACAAGACAGAAACAAAACAAAACCATTGCAATGTACAGCAAACTAAAAATATATTAATAATCTACTGATGTAATAATATTTATACTATTTTTAAACCTGACCTGAGGGCAATAGAAAGGACAATTATGGGTGCAGAACTTGAAATTTTTACTGCAATCACACACAAAAAAAATTCACGACTAATTAATGCAAATCTCCAAGAATGAGCAAATCATTTATTGAAATAAAACTGAATAAATATACTCAACGAGGTAATTACTGAAATCACAAGTAGCCGGCGCTTATTAAAAACATTGATAAGATGCCATACAATGTTACAAAAAGTGAACCGGAAACCTTCTTCTTGTTGAACTTTTGTCAACATACTCCTCACTACAAATAAAGTCGTAAAGTCTGACATTTTACATACACCTTTAGCACATATACAATCATTCATTCATTCATTCATTCATCTTCTTACCTGCTTATTACCCTAATTCGGGGTCACAGGGGTTTGCAGGAGCCTATCCCAGCACACATAGAGCGAGAGGCAGGAGTACACCCTGGACAGATCACCAGTCCATCGCAGGGCCACACATAGACGAACAACCATTCACTTATTCATTTAGAGTCAACAATAAATGTACATGTTTTTGGCATTCGAACCCGGGTCCTTCTTGCTGTTAGGCGACAATGCTAACCACACTAGCACATATACCAAAATGACAGAACTGTTCCTAAAGAAATCTTTAGACTTGTAAAACTGCTGTAATAAATCATTTCACCATTAGATGGCACACCTGTGTAAACGCCATATCAGTTCTGGGATTCAGTCGCATGATGGCGCCCTAAGACTTATAAAATCCCAGAATGTTCAGAAAGATTCTCACAAAGGATCAATTTCTCAAAGAGCTGTTTGTTTGCCTGCAGCTCCTGTTCAAACACTGATGATTAGTGTGACACGACACCATGTGGGCTGGGTGTGTGAAAATGTTGAATAATGTACATAAACAAAGAGTACAGTGGATCTAAAAGTGCGTACAGGACATATTGAAAGCAAACATCTGCTTGACCGGATGGTTAGCTGAAACATTGACACACAGATAGCATACAGGACGCGAGACAGGAGTTGATTATGTCTGAATACAAAAACTAGCAATGTGGTCTTACTTACCCCCTATATACCCTGATTAACACTGTAGACCTGCAGCCAGCAGCATAATTAGAGGTGGTGGTGTTTCTCCAAGGCAGAACTGGAACAGTGTATTATTATCAGGTAGTATATGTTACTCACACCCGAGCGTACCTGAGGCAAAAACTTGCTCGCTCATCATTTTGTTATGCAAAAAAAACAAAAACATCCTTTTTCCAAGTGTTCTGAAGGCAAAACAGTGCGCATGCACGCACGCACGCACGCACGCAGTCTGGTAGGCAGTGGGTTATGTGACATGGATCATGTGCCTTACAACATAGGACTAGTGTTTAGTGTTTCATTTGTGTTTTTGCTAACCAGCATCGATAGATTCACTGATAAAGACTTCAAAGCACTTCTTTATCAGGGCCACCGCCAAATTCTGTAAATGTAAATTGAAGGAGTCATGGGAAGTAAACTTCCACCATGCCCTGGTTAAACTCTCACTAATTACAGTCCTACTGTTCAGCTCAACCCACCAAAAACTGATTAAAACTGCAGCCCCAGATAAAGTCCACAGATAAACATCCCGCAACATCCCCCTCCTCCCCTCTATAAGGGACTAGACATAGTCACACAGAGACAGGGATGCTGTGTTAATAACGCAACAAGTACATTTACAGCCTAGTCCTAAAAGTGTCATACAGTTATACTCTTCTTTAATACCTGATCATTTTTATTCATCATTTATTCTATTATTTTTATTATTATTATTTTTATAAACCAGACCTGTGAGCAATAACATGGCTTTCGCCACTTACACCTATCTAAAAGCAAAATGTTTGTAAATCATTAATATACAATAAAACCGATTTATACACCGTCTACTTAGCCAATATACCTTTTATGTACTGCGTTTACTTAAAATGTATTAATTGGAAGGCCATGAGTTCAATACCTTGGGCCATTACTGGGCCAACACTGAACTTGTATAAATGAGATAACTGTAAGTTGCCCTAGATAAGAGAATGTAAATAAATAAACAACATGACTGAAAGGGAATAATGCTGATAAAGGAGAATTTGATTGATTGAATATGCTGGGGAGCACTCAGCACTCAGGGTCCAAAGTGTTTATTGTCATGTGTACAGTAAAGGAAACAGGTTTCAGTATACAATGAAATTCTTACTTTGCTGTCCACACCGAATGCTAAAAGTGACAAAATAATTTAAGGTAAAAAAGTAAAAAATAAAGGGCATAAAATGCGGGTAAGTGAAATAAATAAATGTTATATTACATATGAATGATGTGCAAATTTAGCAGAGAATGAATGAGAGTGCAAAAGACTATCAAGATGTTGACAGTGTTCTACCAACGGCGCTATTAAATGTGAATTTGCAATAGAACATTCATTCAGCACTCAGCACTCACAGCAGCATTACACACACACACACACACCTTCATTTTGTTTCCCATCAAGTGACCAGCATGGTGCTTTTATAAATGCTGCACAAACTCTTTCTTACTGTCTCCATCAATATAAACTGCTTTATACATCCGAGCTTTTATCCTATACGATAAATCAGATCATTAGTCAGTGTGGCGTTTACTGATATTAGTGAATGTACAACAAACAAATACATGAAGTAAGAATACCAATAAAATAGTTTTTATATTTTTAAAAGTTAAAGTGATTCCAGTGTTTTATTAGTTGAAATGAAGTTAAAACTAGTCGTAAAAAATTGAACAAAGCCACTAAATGATTTGAATAATTAGAAAAATAATTGCAGCTTTTATTCTTAAAAGCCAAAGTTCCGTTTTTCAGTTACAACAAGTGCCTTAGTGATTCAACTAATTGTATAAGCTGAAATGATTGCAGATATATATCGCTCCGATAACTGTTGATTATAAAATAATCGTCTGTCGCAGTCCTGGTCCAAATTTAATTATAGGGTAAAAAAGACACAAGACTGAGACACTAACTTCTAAAGTTACAGTTTGGTAGATGTTCTTATTCAGAGCCACTTACATTTGGTCTTTTTTTTTACAACTGAGCAATTGTGGGTTAAGGGTCTTGCTCAAGGGCCCATGGTGGTTGCTTGGGAATTGAACACCGGTCTTTCTAGGTATTAGTCCAACACCTTAACCACTAGGCTACCACTTCCCACAAGTTCAGACAAATAAAGTTAACTTATTCTTCTGAAATCCAACATTTGTGCATTAAATGTAATTTTCGTAGCGAAGCTACTGGCTAACGTTGTTTTAATGCCATATAAATGTTACCACACGATACAATAACTAAAGGCAATGTTTAGAATGCCTTTGTCAGCTGCTAAGGTGTACTAAATAGTCATTTGCATGACTCTGCATTTGCATTTCGAATGCGTTAGATGCTCATGGGAGACAAACTTGCACAAACATCCATACAGACTTTTCATAACATACTGAAAAGTGCACATCTGTGCAGATGTGTGGCTACACCTGGTGCAAAGCTGTAATGAGCTTTTCATTATATTAGGTCAGGGGTGTCGAACTCCGTTCCTGGAGGGCCGGTGGCCTGCAGAGTTTCGCTCCAACCCCAATCAAACACACCTGAACCAAATAATCAAAATCTTGCTAGGTGTACTTGACATGTAGAGGTAATTGTGTTGCGCCAAGTTGGAGCTAAAGTCTGCAGGACACCGGCCCTCCAGGAACTGAGTTTGACATCTGTGTATTAGGTGATTCAGACAGAACACGAATGTGGATGTGTGAGCATGACCAGGCTGTGAGAATATGTACCTCGGCGTGAAAGCAGAGCAGGACTCCTTCATGGTCAGTCATGGCCTCATGACCTTTCAGTGTTTGAAATCATCAGATTTAATCAAAAGGAGAATTTATCAGTAATGGATGGCCGGGTAAAATGTCAAACTTTAGTGTAGGATTATAGGAAACATTCAGAAATTAAACATTTGTCTCTAACGATCCTGGCCTAGAACTACATTGTGTTACCATGATTTAAAGTGTGTGTGTCTTTTTTTCCATTATAAGACACATTAAAAAAGAAAGTATTACAACTCAAACAGATCACATGACTCACATGGGTTGAAAATGAATCATACAGTTGATGAATGGCAGATTAACTGCAGCCCATAATGAAAGCTAGGTATTACACCCAGAAGCAGCCAACAGCGGTCTGTGTTATCAAGATTAGAGCTATAACAAACTGTCATTTTGATACGAGTTGTCTACTCTGTAATTTTTAAAATGATTCATTTTCATTGAAAGATTACATTATATAGGTTTTGCTTTTACAAATAAAACTAGGAAATCGCTCTAAGTATCTTTTCAAAATGCAGAACAATTACAATATTCATATTAATACTCTAGGGCGCCTCACAACAAGAAGGTCCCGTGTTCAATGGCAGGGCCAGGGAGGTTTGCATGTTGTCCCCACGCTCCCACCTTCCAATACATGTACATTAGGTCGATTGGTGATTCTAAATTGCCAATGTGAGTGTCTGTTCGACGATGTGTGGACCTGAAATAGACTGGTGAACTGTCCAGTAGTAGTTACAGTAGTATAAATGACATTCATACATACTATATCTGCCATCACGTATATCAGTATGTAACATTGGGCGTCACAGCAAATGTAGCAGCTCCATTACAGGTCAACTTCCATACGACACACACACACACGGTTCCAGTTAAGCATTTAGCAGACGTACAAACGGTGCTTACAGATACATCCTAAACATCTCAATACTCATACAGATACAATCACAAAAACAGTGTAACAAACTGTTGTACAGCAAGAGGGGTTTTTTTGTGTGTGTGTTTATGTGGGCCGGGTGTTTAGGACCTCTGTGAAGGACCTCTGCTGTTCTGACATTGATTGGAAGATCATTCCACCATCTTTCTTGGTGCCAGAATAGAGAAGTCTTGAGGCAGACTGGCCTTGAGACCTAAGAGATGGAACAAGACGTGCAGTGCTGGTGGATCTAAGGAAGCAAGGTGCTATGATCGGAGTGATTAGTGTTTGGAGGTAGTGTGGTGCAGTGGTGTTCTTGGCTTTGTAGGCAAACACAAAACCTGCCAGATTTCGTAATGTTTGAAGGAAGAATAATTGCTCTGAAGTTCATTCTATGTTGTAAGTGTGTGTTTAGTTATACAGAGCCAAAAAGCATACATCAAGGAGATATGAAGCTGTCTGGGAGAAATGATTTTAGTGTGATCTGACTTTGAATTGATAGAAGTGCATGTAACGGTGTTCCATTACCGGCTGGCCTAAAACACAAGTGATAAATTATGTGCGAGACATGTAAAGCTATCAGGCAAAGCACTTCCTGCGTGTATGTTTATTGTAATGCACATTTAACAACTAAACGAAAGCTTTTAAAGAGAGTTTCCACTCAGTTCAGTTATCTGCCATCACACCAAAACAGAGAGCGAAACATCACTACTTAGAGTAATACATGTAAACTTTGGTAAATTTAATACTTTAAAAGATCTAACTGGTCTCACAAAATGTTCTTGTATCCTGGTATTTTGGTGGAAATAACAAACACGGACAATACAAAGACATTGGGTCTGCAAACAAAGTAAGACATTACTGTACATTTCTGTTAACAGTGCTAACAGTAAAAATATACTAAACAAACATCAAATTCCATTTTAATTTGTCACATACATGGTTATACATATAGTAAACTGTATTTCTTCGGATATCCTAACGCATATACTTTGATGGTTGGGGTCAGAGCACAAAGTAACCTATGATCCAGTAAAAGAATTGAAGATGGATTGTAGCTGGGTCTTCCAGCACACCGCCAGGGCAACTAAGGAGTGAGTGGCTCTGTAAGAGGCATTTCAAGGTCCTGCGGTGGCTTAGCTAGTCTCCAGACCTAAACCCAATAAAAGAAGTCTATGGAAGGAACTGAAAAAGATCTGGAGAAGCCCTGTAGGCCAAAATCCTTGCTGCAGTGTGTGCAAACCTGATCAAGAACTACAGAAAGCATTTGACCTTCTATTTTTATTGCATCAAATACTTATTTCATGGATTGTAATGGAATTTTTTCTGGACTCTTACATCTGAGGTGCACCTACAATGAAAATTACATATCTCTCCATTCTTTGTAAACGGGAAAACTTGAAAATATCTCAGTATTAAATACTTAATTGCCCCACTGTAGCACTTAAAAAGGATATCAAGGAGTATTCAGTTTATTAAGTACACAGCTCCTTCAGGACATGTATATACACAGACGTTTGTTTTATAGGTTATAACGCAGTAATTCGTTCTAATGAAATAGCTTTAGCCAGAGCTCGCAGTGTAATAAAGGTGCCTCTCATTCGTTTATTGCTGCTTTAATGGCGCCATGTCTCGATGAAGCTTTGTTTCGTACAACCACTCACTCGCCCCCCAAAGCCGCTGGACTAAGCGTCATTATTATGACCAGGCTGAATCAGGTTTAAACAAAGAACGCTATGGTCTAGTCAGTACCGGGGGCTCTTTCAGCAGCAGTGTAGTGGAAAGGGTGTGCTGACCTTCACAGTCTTTGTCAGTAATGAATTGATAGCCCTGCCTCTACCTAAAGGCAAACACATATCAGTTAGTAAGCAGCGATGAGATCAGAAGCTCTCTGTGAATAAAGAGGCATCCTAACATCTGCTGTTGGCAAACAAACACAGAGGTGTTTATGTACATTTGGCTCAGAGGATCAGCGTGTGTTAGATCCATCCATCTGAAGCTTCTGAAAAAGACAGCTCTGAAGGCCACATAGTAATGTTCCAACCTGAAAATCTATTTACACTCTTCCACAATGTTCTGCTTATCTTAAAAAGTGACGTTTCCATGTTTGTCATTTGGCAGATGCTCCTAATCAGAGAGACTAACATTTGTCCTATTTTTTTAGTCCAGCAGCAGACGCAGCTTGAAGAGTTAGTCCAACACACGTTAACCACTGAGCTACCACTGAAAGAATGATTCAGGAGTCAGTATATTTAACCAAAGGTTAGTTATTTAGGTTTTTTTTTTTATTCAATGCAAAAATGGAAATGGCTGTTTGGCTCATTCTTTATCTTTTAACATTTTGTACATCTCCTGACAAGTAATGCTCATTTCTCTTTATGACCAAACCAAAAACCAAACTAAAATAACTAACTGACCATTAGGAGGAAAATTTATTTCATTCTTTCATTTTCAACCACCTATTCCCTAATTCGGTGTCACTCCTATGGGCAATTTCGAATCACTGATCAACCACTAAACCAGCACACCGGCCAGGAAAATAGATTTATATGCGATAAATATGTTTAAAATTATAATAAATGTTTCCGGGTGGCGCAGAGGTGTAGTGGTTAGCACATTTGCCTCACAACAAGAAGGTCCCGGGTTTGATTCCAGGGCCAGGAATTTTTCTGTGCAGAGTTTGCATGTTCTCAAACATGTACATTCGGTTGATTGGTGAGTCAAAATTGCCCATAGGAGTGAATGTGTGTGTGTGTGTGTGTGTGTGTGTGTGTGTGTGTGTGTGTGTGTGTGTGTGTGTGTGGTTGTGCCCTGCAATGGACTGGCAAACTGTCCAGTAGTAGTTCATACAGTATAGTTACAGTAGAATAAATGACGTTCATACATACTATGAATTTTTATATCGGTACGTAACATTGGGCGTCACGACAGCACAAATTTAAAGTTAGATGCTGTATAACTTAAATGATGTTAAACAAATGTAATGTGAATACAAGTCATTACAAGTATTACAGTAATAATTAGTTTTCTTAAAGCACTTTTGATTTTGGTAAGTGGCAAGTTGAGGATTTTTACCACTCCTGCATATGACATCATCCCTTCCTGTGGCCTTATGGGAGAGTAAAGTGTGCATCTTCTGAATTTTGCATACTGTAAATCACAGACTACAGATTCGAACCTACTACTCCCCTTGCACATTTTTATATTTAGTTTTTTATATAGTATATATACATATAGTATATTCACTATATATTAAGAAAGGTGGTGATTTCAGACTGTCAGTTACTATTGCCAGATGGAGCAGTTTAGTATTTCAGAAGCCGCTGATCTCCAGGGATTTTATGAGTTTATACAAAATAGTGCATAAAATATCAAACCGCAGAAGCTTTGGATACAGAAATGCTTTGTAGATGAGCGAGATCAGAGGAGAATCGTGGTAATGATTCCAGCTGACAGGAAGTCTAACGTAACTTAAATAAGCACTCTTAAATCCTGTAGTGAGCGGAAAAGTGTCTTTGAATCAGATAGATCTTTTTGTTATTTACATAATTTTCATATAATTTATAGCCTCACCTCCAAAAAACAAAATAATAAATAAAATTAAAATCAATAGTTTAACAGGGCGGCGGGTCTTCTTCCAACAAGAAGGTCCTGGGTTAGATTCCCAGGCCAGAGATCTTTCTGTGAGGAGTTCTTCAGGGTATTCTGGTTTCCCCCACAGTCCAAAAACATGTACATTTGATTGATTGTTGATTCTAAATTTCCTGTTTGAATAATGTGTGTGTTTGGCGCTGCGATGGACTGGCGACCTTTCCAGGATATACCCCTGCCTCTCGCCCTATGTCCACTGGGATAGGCGCCAGAAAACCCCTGTGACCCCGAATTAGAGAATAAGCGTGTAAGATGAATAAATGAATAGTTTAACAGAAACATAGGTTAAAGGTCTAAGCAGCAGACCTCAGAGGGTCACCCACATCTTTTGACCAACATGCTGTGTCATGTAAGTGCTGAGAAAAAAAAAAGTGCTGGTATGGCTATGCTGGTAGCGGGCTGTCATTAAATAATTAAGAGCTAAACTACGAAGCACTGAAGGGCATCAACAGTGTCGTCTCTTCAACTACCTGTTTCATTCTGCTCCGAGCCTGCAGTAACACTCTCTAAATAATTAACAGTCATTAGTTTGACTGCACTGTGGGACATCTGCAGTGTCCCTGTCTGCATCTGAAGGACTCAAACATTCGATTACATATAATAACTAGAATTTAGGGCAGCACGGTGGCGTAGTGGTCTCACAAGAGGTTCTTCCAGGTATACTGGTTTTCTCCTACATTCCAAAAACATGTAAATTAGGTTGATTGGTGATTCTAAATTTCCTGTGTGCATAGTTGCTCGTCTATGTGTGGCCCTGCGATGGACTAGCTCCCTATGTCCACTGGAATAGGCTCCAGCAAACTCCGATGACAACGAATTAGGGAATAAGCAGGTAAGAAGATGGATGAATGAATGAATGAATGAATGAATGAATGAATGAACATTTATTATTAGAAATATGGTTTTATTTCCGTCGTTGCATTTAATTAATATGAATTGTCCATAGGAGTGAATGTGTGTGTGTGAATGTTGTTTGTCTATGTGTTGCCCTGAGATTGACTGGCAACCCGTCCAGGGTGTACCCCCCACCTCTCGTGCTGGGATAGGCGCAGCAGACCCCCGTAATCCTGAATTCGGGAATAAGAGGGTAAGAAGATGAATGAATGAATGATGTGCCATAGAACTGGTACTAAAACTGGTACCCTAGAACTGGTACTAGGCAAGTTGGATTTTTTATGCAGTTAAATAAGGGGAATGAATGTCACAAGGTACAAGGATTAAACAAATCAAATACAATAACAGTTTCCATTTTTGGTAGAATTGCAATGGCATCTGTTCCAGTTTAGTTTACAGTTTAGTCTGACACAGCTAGCACCAGGATTAAGCACACAGTTACATCAGCAGCTCCAAATACAGATGATCCCATCATCCTGACCATTAAAGCAGCTCATAAGTAAGTGTAGAAGATTACACTAAATTGGTTAGTCGATAACAGTCAAAGTTGTTGTCAAATAGTTACTTGATCTCAGATAATATAATGTATATGCAGCCTAACAGAGAAAATGAAAATGTCTAAAAACACGTTGGCGTATAGACAAAGATAAAAACAGCAGCGTGGGTGTGTGTCTGCTGTCGCATGTAAAGACTCAGAAAGAATCAGATTTTTTTCTTTTTAGCAGAAAAAAGGTTTTCAATATGAGCAGTAGACTTGCTGTGATAGCCGTTGTTGACTCTGACATTAGCGTTAGACTGCGACACCAGTTGTGCCAACTGCCTAACGTGGGCAATCTAAGGGCACGCTTGTGTTAATTTTCTTTTTCACTTTAATTACGCTTGTGTTATTAACTTTTTATTTAAAATAAGTAAAAAAAAAATGTTTATTTACAACATGACTATCTCATGTCATGTGATATGAGTTTTTTTTATTGTAGTGTCTTTTACATTTACAGCATTGCACAGCGTGGAGGCGTAGTGGTTAGCACTCCCGGTCCCAGGTTCGATTTCCGGGCCGGCGATCTCTTTGTGCGGAGTTTGCATGTTCTTCCCGCGCTTGTGTAGGGTTTGTCCAAGTACTACGGTTTCCTCCCACAGTCCAAAAACATGTACATTAGGTTGATTGGTGATTCTAAATTGCCCAAAGAACTAAATGTGTATGTGAGTGGTTGCTTGTCTATGTGTTATCCTACGATGGACTGGCAAACTGCCCAGGGTGTACCTCTGCTTCTCGTCCTATGTGAGCTGAGATAGGCACCAGCAGACCCCAGTGACCCCGAATTAGGGAATAAGGGGGTAATGAATGAATGAATGAATGAATCAATCAATTACACCATTTGGCCAAAACGCCTTACAACTGAGCAATCGGGGATTAAAAGGTCTTGCTCAGGGACCCACAGTGATTGGTAATGCTGGGAATCAAACCCTGGTCTTTCTGGTATTAGTTTAACACCTCAACCAGTAAGTCACCACTTCCACTTTTCTCTTCCGAATACAGCTGCACAATACAGAATGCCAGTCTCATTAATGCAGAGCAGTGGGAGTCAAATTATTCAACATGTGAGATATTCATCATGTAAATATAAGTTCTATGTATAATATAAGATAGTGGCTTTAATAGTCTGTTTCATTTTGTACAATTTAAGCAACGGAAGCGGAATTGCCATTAAACTAAAGTAGAATTACAACAAGCACAACTGCTTATACGAATAAATTCACTCAAATAATTAACTAACTAATTGTTAATGCTAAAATAATTGCTGTTAAATGACTAATTGTTCTAATCATCACTGATTAATTGACTAGTAAAGTAATTGTTTGCTGTCAAAGATTAGTTTCACTCACTCACTCACTCACTCACTCACTCACTTATTTTATTTATCTTTTTTTTCTCATTATTTAATATATATGTATGTGTATGTTCATTCCTGGCATGTGGTACTGCTGGTTTCACATATACTGAACTGGTGCAAATCATCACACAGTCAAGTTCCAACTCACACCAGAATGTGGAAAATGTGCACAAGTTAAATGATGATTAAGCTTTAGGTCACGGTACGAGTCTGAAGCATGTCGTTTGTGGCAAATCCAAACATGCTGGTGCAGAATTACTTAAGTTTTCTATTTCACTGCCAGATCAGGGAGTTCTAGTTAACCAGTAATTTTAAGATATGTCTTATTATGTCTAACTATGTCTTACTAGCTAGCTAGAGTTTCTTTGGCAGATCTAAAGTAATGTTTTCGGGAACATACTGAATGTTATGGTCCATGATAACATCATACCAAAAAATTACAGCAGAACTGTTACAGAAGCAAATTTGTCTGACAAAATGTTTATTTATGCAACATAAGATAATTCGATACTCCGTATAATAATTTACAACAATAAATAATCAACACCGAGGCGATGGTGTGCGCTTGCATGTTAAAAATGCTTATTTTTAAAGAACTTTGCGTTACAGTAATTCTATTATTACAAACTGTGTATGCGCTCAATAAAAATAACATGGTAACACTAACATTAAGCCTAGCTTTGTAGATGGTTTATACCCATTGTTGTTTAATTCATTTGATTAATAAATGATTTCTAAATTAGCCACAGAACAGAGAAGTGGGGTAAGCGTGGCTCAATAGCGTACACACTTCCAGAACAACAGCATCCAATGACCTCTTTATGTGCTAGTCACCTAAAGTCATAACTCCACTGCATAGATAAAGGCAGGTAGGACCAGAGGGTCTAGTATAAACACACTAAAATGCTTACTCAGCTGCTTCAATGCATTCACTGTAATGCCAGAAAGCAGACTCCATAATAAGATGTTAAATCCAGGTGTAATATCTTCCTGAAGCTCAATAAAACATCTGCCAGATAAAGCACAAGCCGTTTAATAGTAATTGATGGGCTGGCTGACTAGGATGACCTCCACTGATAGAATTCCTGCTGGGGTCTTGAAGAGAGCTTGTTTAAGGGAAAACGCTTGTGCTGACATGTGACACCACATAGCTTACCCTTCAGAAGAATCCAGGCTGTTCCAGCTTTGCTAGCAATTTTCTGAGCCAAATTTACAATCAACAATCAGTATGACATCAATAAGCTCTACGAAACTGAGTTCAGTCAACGTGGCCAAGTGCACAAGCACTGGTTTTAGAAGCATGTAGCCTGAGGGAACAATAAACCATGAGATATCAGCAAGCAGTGGTATTTCTACACAAACCACAACCATGGTGGACTGCATGGAAAAGAACAAGTCTGGAAACAAAGAGCATTCCTTTCCCCAATTTCACTATACACTGCAAATGTTTCCAGAATGAAAGGAGGTAAAAAAAAAAAAAAGCATTTTATTTCCTTTTTTACCAGTAAGAAGTGCTGAAAATCCTGGAAAAGAGTTCAAGCTTGATGTCATGGGCAGCAATTTTTGTAACTGCATTTGTGTCTCATGGATCCTTAAAGATTTTTGTGCATGTTTTATTAATTTGTAGAATTGATTGATAAAACCAACGACAAAGGTCATTGAATTTTTAAAAGCATTTTAATCTAGACCATCATTCACTCACATTTAATTAGAGAAAACACTGTATTCATGCTGATCTGTATTTCATGTGAATTCTATGCAAATACCGGATGCTTTACTTATTATTGTTACACCACATGGTTCTCTAGTATTTTTATAATCGGCTATCAATGCCAACAAATTTGCAGACTTCCACATTTTATACATGTTAAATATATGCTAACACTTTAACAGAGTGTTCTTTAGCAGAAAAGTGCTTGTGTGTTTATTATGTAATCTAGAACAGCAGCATGTAAGGACCAGTCCACAATTAAGCACAGATTAATTTAAGCCAGAAGCTGTGGGTATAAGAGGGGGGTGGAGAAAGCCAAAGGGGAAATTCTCCAACTGTAGGCAAACAGAAAAGCTTTTATTATTGTTACAGAAAGTGGTGGTCAGCCAGTTGACCATGGCCTTTATCGCTCAGAAGAGAAGTCTATGCAAACCTATGCAAAATGTTAAGGACTTCCAAGTGCATGCTCAATAGTGTTCTGTCGTTTCCTTCTGGGAACCCTATGCAGTCTGTCAAAATTCAGAATGACAAAAGGGCACTGACAATGAAGGAAAGGGACGTGGTTGCCGGATGGGCAGGGAACGCAGAAACGCAGGCCACCGTGAGCGGAGAGCCAAACTATTTTCTTACAGCGGTGTTGACAGTGCCTTCCTGACGGGAAGCATCTGAAAACTAACAGGCTTGAAGGCATCTCTATTCTCGTCTGCTTTCTCACACACTTCCTCTGGAGGCTTCCCGGCTGATTGAAACCCTCAATGATTGGAATAACAGGTGTCAGACAGCAAGTTCACTACCAAGAAAGAATTGACGGAAAGAGGGAGTTAGGCAGTGCACAAACATGGTTTCTGTTTGGAACAGACGACTCTTGGCATGCAATATAGAGATTTAGGTAATAATTTAATTTAGGTATAAAGATGTATGATATGACTGCATGACCTATGTTTCAGATTTATTCGTTATTATAAAATTATTCCGACTAGATCAGGCTTTTCCAATAGGTAAGTTGACGATTGTCTGTACTAACAAATCTTACAAAAGCAACTTTGCCAAAAGAGCAGTAAAGATATTTAGCTTGGTCTCTATTAGGGATTTTACATTTACATCATTTGGCAGAGACCCTTATTCAGATGGACTTTTTGATCTCTTGGTACAACTGAGCAATTGGGGTTGAAAGGCCTTGCTCAGGGGCCCGCAGTGATTTCTTAGCTAGGAATTGAACCCCTGGTACCAGTCAAACGCCTTAACCACTAAGATACTCCCCCTACCCTGAGAGAATAACCTAAACAAACACCAACATAAACAAAAGTTAGTTATAGTTAATGACAAATAAAATTGGCCATGATTTAAAAAAAAGACTAGAATATAAACTTCTTATCAGTTTTAAACTTTGTCCTCAGTTGAGTTGAAAACCTCTTCTCTGCACTACTTTCTCCAAAGGCCCAGTCAGGAAGTGTCATGTTTGTTCCAAAGCAAATTCCACAAATGCCAGAATAGAAGTTAAGGGAGGAAATGTTTCCCGCACCGGTCACAGAGCCGGCCCCCAAGTTAACATGAATCATAAAGACACAAACAAAGTCTAATCAACAATGCAAAATTCCACTTAGGGACCACAGCAAATGTGGGGGTTTTTTATGTTCTCCCCTCTGGGGGAAGCACTAAGGATAAGGAGTCTCTGTCGACCCATACTAGAGCATATTTTCCTATTAGAGAGGATTCCATTGACTAGCCAAGGAAATCATTTCTAAATGTGTGTCTAAAAAAGGCTGCATCAGTATCCAACATGGTTGCCAGTGTAAACCAGCTGGGCTCGAGTGGAGAGGACAGCATGAACAGCTGCCTTTATCTGATTGCTATGTAGGACTTCCTGAGAACTCTCAATTACTTCCTAAGTATCACACTTCAGACTGGCACACCCGCCTAAAAAAATCACTATTTAAAAAGATCTCTGGACTTCAAACATGATGCCAGTCTATCATTATTCAGACATGGCAAAATTCTGGAGTGACTGATTCCAAAAAGAAACTGGTTTTCAACAACAATTGGGTAAAAGGCACTGAGACAGCATGTAATAGGTGTTAAAAACTTGTGGGTTCTAAAAACAGAGTGGGACAGAGGCAGGCTTGTGAAAGTCGACTTGTGCTTTATGTGCCGTGTTTTGTTTTTCAGAGTAACCATTAAATAACACATTCACGTATATGTAGACATGCAGATCTCGTTGTTTTGCTCTCTCAGACTGGAAAACCTTTATTATCTTCATCTGGAATGTTGATAAACACCAATCAATTCTAATCAACAAGATGCATTGTGATTAATTATCGATCCTTGATTAATCACACCCATCACTAACATTTAGCCAGGCTTTCTGTGGAAACTTTTTGTCAGTTCAAAAAGGATTGGTCTAATCTGGCTGTTTGAGCACCACAGCACAAATAAGGATTCATACAACAGCAACAGGGCAAGAGGAAGTGGTACATCCTGAACAGGTCGGCAGTCCATCGCAGGGCCACACATAGACGAACAACCACTCTCACACACACATTCACTTTTTGAAATCACCTAATGTGGGTGGGAGGAAACCCACACAAGCGCAGGGAGAACATATACACGCCGCACAGAAATATCACCAGCCAGGGAACCAAACCCGGGATTCTTCTTGTGGTGAGGCTAAATTTTAATTATCCCATTTAATTTGTGTAATGGGTAGTGCAGTGGGGGGGTGATCGGCCGCATAGTAGGAAGGTCCCGGGTTCGGATCTAGGGGAAAGGGATCTTTCTGTGCCTGATCTCCATGGGTTTTCTCCGGCTACTCCAGTTTCCTCCCATAGTTCAAAAACATGTACAATAGGTTGGTGATTCTAAATTGCCCGTAGTAGTGAGTGTGTGTCTGTGGTTGTTCATCTGTGTGTACCCGTCTCTCGCTGTGTGCTGGGATAGGCTCCAGCAGACCCACATTACACGGAATAAGAGAATAACAATAAGGATGAATGAATGAATTTGCATAAATGACCCGAAGGTTTTGTGCTAAACATACAGGTGCTATGTCCAAAATTGAATATTAATTAAGTAAACACTACATTACAATGAAGTGTTAAAAAAGTATTTCCTATATTGTCTTATTATGAGTAGTTTAAATGAACTCCAGGCCTCCTTCACCCACCATGTTTATATTCTCATGTCACAGCAACGTGCAGTTAAAGTTGGGTAATGTTCACTGCAGATAATATCCAAGTGTAATTAAAAGGTTTTTACCTACAGCATTTAAAGCTACCATATTTTCCAGACTAAAGAGCACACCTGTATATAAGCCGCATCCACTCTATATTTTGAAGAAATTTTTTTTTAAAATAATAATAAAAATTATACATATCTATGTCTAATATATATGTTGAAAAATTTGATATTTACTGCATATATGGAAGGATACTGAAAATGTACATGTATGTACCGGTACAGATTCTTTCCGAACAGTGCCTGGTAACACGGCGTGTCACTGCCATCCTCCGGTGAAGTTTGCTCTGAAGGTGCGCTGCTCTCTCTGCGTAGAAAAACCCGGAACCCGTTGGTGATAGTGGATTCTTCCACAGCACTCCACGCTGTTAGGATCCACTGACAGATATCAGAAAAGGATTCTTTTCACATCCGGACGGTCTTTGTGAAAGACTTCTCACCACTTGTAACTTCTTCGTGTGTTTTTCATGATGATTTTAAAATAATTACCAGTTAGTAATTAATCGTGCGCGTTTTATCTGCTAAAGAAAAAGTTGCGTAGTCTATTTTTCTTTGCATAGATTATTCGTCCATCTTATTTTAGATTCTAATTCCGGTTGGAGAGCCCCTAGCGGTACAAGAAAAATCCACAGAATAGCCGCACCTTTGTATAAGCCGCATGGTTCAAAACCTAGGAATAAAGTAAAGTATCGGCTTATAGTCCAGAAAATACGGTACTGCAGCACAGACAAATGTAAAGAGCTGTAGCGTTTTCCCGTACGGTGAGACTCAACATGTCCTACATAGATTCAGTCTGCATGTGGTCATCGCTTTTAAAACCCAAATACTACACATTGACCTTTGACCAGACATAATTAATTAAAACATTAACACACTCATTAATTGCAGACACATGCTTATATCATGATACAAGCGTTTGAGCTTTGTGCACACCTTTTAGGATGGGACTATAGCAAAACATAGAAGTATAGCTGTGCCAGAACAATTCTGTGAAAGAGGCTTAACAAACTAATACATATCTAAAACTGAATGGGGCTAATCCTTCTCATAGACACTAGAAAAAAAAGAGAGAAAATGAAAGGGCTTGCCATTGTCAGAGATACAGAGACAGAACAGGGTTGTTTTGTTCAAACTGAAGGACAGGCGGGAACAATCCCTTGACACATTACAGATGGTACTTTAAAAACATGGACTATATACAGTATTATTAAAACAGTGGAAACTTGGAATATAGGATTAAATCTGTTCTTGATGCCAGTTCTTAAGGCGAAATCTGTATTTCCTATAAGAAATAATGCAAATGCAAATAATCTGCTCCAGTCACTGAAGAATATTACCAATGTTACAACATTTTCCAACAATCATCATACTACATCATATGTTGCATATAACAACAATTAAAACTTTTACAAATGAAACAGAGCAAACTATGGATTAAATAGACCCATATTACCAATCTGTCAACACAAAAATGAAAATCTCATAGCCTCTGAACACATGCTAAAGGCAAAATTTGTTCTATAGGTGGATTTCATTAAAATTCATTCACTGACACTGAAACTTAGTGACCTGTACCTTTCACTGATATAAAGAGATTTTGCCAGTCATGTTTGTATGCAGAAAATGCTTCAAATGTTTGTCTTTCAGATTTTACATGTTTAACTCGTATACAAATACTGTTCCTGCAAAACCTGGTTGGTTAAAATTACCATGCAAAAGTAATCAACCAAGCCTAATTGAAAAATATAACTCAACTATCTGGAAGTGGAAAAAGAAAGAGGATTGGTTTAAACTCTTTTCTCTCTTTCTCTCACACACACGCACACACGCACGCACGCACACACACAAAATCATAATGCAAGTAAACATCTCACACAGGAAAAAAGGCGTGAATGGTAACGACACATGACTCTTGACTTTGAGTGGCAAAACCAGCAGTATATCAACATTTGGGTCCAGGTGTCTCCTTCATGTATTTAACTGAATAGCCTTTTGAGCTAAATATAAGTGAGCGTCCCTGTAAATACAGCCCACATGTGCAAGCATGTTTGCATCTGGCATACAGCTGTGGGCAACTTGCTGTAGTCAGCAGCATCCCAGGGGTTGAGACGGAGTACGTGTCAGAGAAGCCCAGCAACATGTTTCAAATATCACCAGTACATACGTATATAAGGGAGGAGCTTTCATTAGAGGACACGGTTTGAGGGCCACCGATTTAAAACTAATTATGTCAGATAAATGATTATGAATGAATAAATTAAAGACGTAAGATCAGCAGTAATCATCAGGAGAGACAAACGCTGCACTATTAGGTCAACAAGAAAAATTTAGACCTGCCTAAAAATTAAAAGAACATTAGAAGATTGGGGGGAAATGGCAATTGTGAAGTTAAAAATAAGTCATGCATTCATTCATCTTCTTACCAGCTTATTCCCTAATTCTGGGTCACGGGGTGTGCTGGAACCTATCCCAGCGCACATAGGGCAAGAAGAGGCAAGGGTACATCCTGGACAGATAGCCAGTCCAACTCAGGGCCACACATAGATTAACCACCACTCACACACACACACACACACACACACACACACACACACACACACACACACACACACTTACTCTAATGTACATGTTTTTGGAAACCAGAGTACCCAGAGGAAACCCACACTAGTGCTGGAAGAACATGGAAATTTCTGCCCGGGAATCGAACCCGGCACCTTCTTGTCGCGAGGTGACCGTGCTAACCACTACACCCCCGAGCCACCTAAAAATAATAAAAGTTATTAAAATAAAAGAGACAAAAAGAATTGTCAGCCAGAATTGTTTATTTATCTAAGTGTATTAAAGCATCTCTATTTCAGGATGTTTATCACACTACATCCGGGTGACATTTATGAATTCATGGAAAAATGAAGGGTGAGTGACCTCTGACCTTTTCTTCACTCCCCTGTCCTCCGAGGCGTTTCTTTGCTATTTTATAGAAGAGAGAGAGCCCTGAACATCATCAGAATATTCCAGAATATGTTCTGAACAGCCAAAAATAGTACATCCATACCCTTAAATCTCAATTCAAATCATATTACCAAGTTTTCTATCTTCCAATAAATAATGAATTCAACACTTACTTCCTGCCGACTGCTGCAGGAATACAAGCAATGAGTGCTGAGGAAAAAGACCTGAGGCCTAAAAACATTTTGAGTCTAACATAAGTAAAATCTTTAAGGTTAAGTATGAAGTCAGTCTGAGGTGATAAAATAAAATTAGCCAGGGTTGAGAGATAAGAGAAAACATTGGTTTAACTGCTGTTAATGCTGCACTTACAATACTGAAGTTCATCAATACTGATGAACTTGCCAACGGGTCACCTTTAAAAGTTTTAATTAGGCTTTCCAGTTCTTTCTATGCAACCAGTGTTTGACTAAAGAAATAGATTATCACTATACATTTATAACAATACCGTTGGTCTTCTAGAATAAAAGGAGCTGAGAAAATCTATTGCTGTTTGACAAGGGCCTTAGATCACACCCATGCTGTTGATCACTGCCATGCTAGTGGCAGCCGTGTATCATTAGTCTGACACACAGATACATAAGACAAAGTTCTATGATTTATACTTTTCCGGATATATCCAATATTCCAAGTATATTGCAGGAAAGCCTTTCATGGGCGAAGGCCTAGCGGTCAAATTTAACCTACAGTTATTCCCTACCAAATCCTACATTTACATACTTGCATGTCACTTGTTATACTTTTGTACATTGTCTTTTTGGCAAAGGAAAAGAAACAACGCTGTGGTGTTCAGTTTTATTCTAAAGATCCTAACAAAAGAATGAGATCTACAGTGAGATCTGCAACAAAACATGGGGTTCACATTTGACTTGGGAAAAAATAGCAAAGATTAAAAGTATTCTCAACACAAGAATCATATTCTGCGTATAAAATAATGAATACACTAAGAAAAGACACGCAAACAAAGTAAAATCTAAACTGATATAAAACACACATCAGTTCATTTTTGAACGCATGCCAAACTCAATGCTGATATCAGAAGTCGACTCTTTAAAAACAGCTTTAGTAGTCTGAAAGAAAATCAGATGGTTTTGCTTTGGTTTCTACTGCCACAGATACGTTTTGAATGGCTTTTTGCCCAACATAGCTGGTGTGAATTCATATGGGGGGCATTTGTATGCAGAGGTTCCACTGGATTACTGAAAAATGCAAGATGGATAATCTGTAAAACTTACATGGAGAAAGAGAAACTCCACCATCAATCCAAAGAAATCTAACGAGCCAAAGCGAGTGGAAAAGAAGGTTGGCTCAACACCGAGTCAAGTGCCCCTTTGTTTGTTGGTAAAACCCAAAATAGAACAACAAATAAACTCTGGTATGAAAGGGGGGTAGCTGGTGCTGAATCAATTGTGGTTTATTCCTTGTGTTTTTAAATCACATTCTCCAGTTTTTCTCTCAAGCCTTTAGCACGTTCATTTCTCCAATACAGAGTTGTGTGAACAAACGGTTTGCATGTCATGTGGAGTTTTCCACGACTGCAACAGCTTTGAGTGGAATTTCAGTGATTCCCAGACTGCACTGCTTAAGAATAGTGTGGTCCGGGTGGATTCCTGACAAACCTCATCCCTCATTATGGAGCAAGCCTGTGAGAGTGCTGTGTCACTCAACGCCAAATAAATCACCCACTTGAGAAAACATACTCAATGTTTATATATGTGGATATACAGTGTAATTTCAGACATAAAGCAGCTCAGGGGAGGCTGTGAGACTACACAGCTAAACACAATGGGAAAAATGTCAATGTAAAAACATGTGTATGGTCCACAAATACAGATGCCCTCTACAGAAAGGGCCAAAGTCGCCTCCATCTGCTGAGGAGCCTGAGGTCCTTTGGGGTGTGCAGAGAACTTTTACGAACCTAATGTACGAACAGTAGTGGCCTCAGCAGTTCTCTACTGCTCTGCTGTATGCTGAGCGGGGAGCAGCAGAGACAGAAATAAGAAAAGACTCAACAAGCTCGTTGAAAGAGCTGGTTCTGTCCTGGGCTGCGCACTGGACACCATTTAGAAGGTGATAGACAGAAGGATGCTGGTAAAACAGTCATCCGTTATGGATAACAACTCCCACCACCTGCACCATACTGTAGAGTCTCTTAGCAGCTCCTTCAGCACAAGACTTTTACACCCAGCGTGCAAGAAGGAGCGCTACCGAATATCATTCCTCCCAAAAGCAATAAGACTTTATAACAAATCAATGCAGTGACACACACTTTTGTACTTTGTTGGTTTGACTGGGACATTGGATGTGCAATATTAAGATTAAGTGCAAGTTATCCTGTATTTATGCTTGGAAACTGTTTATACCATTTGTGTTATTCTGCATAGACTGCTTTTCCCAAAAAAATTCCCCATTGTGGGATTAAGAAAGTCAATCTAATCTAATCTAAACAGAAGAAAACGCTCTCTTCACCATTAGGGTGACTAGCAAAGTTTTAAAAAAGCATGTGTATAAAGAGATAATAACAACCGTTATAAAAAAACAGTTTGGCATGATGGCAGGCCTTGCCAATCAGGCCTTACCCCTACTAACCGGATCTGGTTAAGAGGAGGCATCAGAATCACATTACATTCTGGTAGGTGGAACACAGCAAATCAGGACATTCTTAGTCTAAAATATAAAGTGGGCAAAAGATGGGTAAATGTTTACAAAGAATTGGGCAGCTAAAATAATAGCTATATAATAACTCAATAGTTTGTTTTTTTTAACTGAAAAAAAAAAAACTGGACATTTCAACCTATTAACCTACTGGCATCCAATTTAAGGTGTAGTCTTGCCTCCCACCCAGTCTTCCTGGGAAAGCAGTGACGAAGCCATGTCCCAACACAAGTCATGAATATAATGAATGTGTTAGGAAATTATATTTAACTCTGTCCTCATTACATTAAACCAAATTCAATAGATTAGTTTACGAGACCAATTCTTAAACTGGCATCAAGTGATACAAATTCAGTTATATTGTTCTTACGTGTGTGTGTGTGTGTGTGTGTGTTAGTTATGGAGAAAATACCATTCATGTGAATTCAATTTCAAGTCACTTGATGTTATGCCAAACATTTCCAAACAAAAAACTTCTGTGTTTAAATGTCATTGTAATATTATTTCACACACATACACACTTTGGTCAGAGAAAAGAAATTAAACTGTTGTGTGTGTGTGTGTGTGTGTGTGTGTGTGTGTGTGTGTGTGTGTGTGTGTGTGTGTGTGTGTGTGTGAGATGCTTCTAAGTGTGGGATGTCTGTTACACCAGAGGAAACAACCTCCCAAACACAGCACTTAATTATTTGTGAGTTTGTAGAAAGACCAAGCAATGACCAGACTGTAAAACGCCAGTCATGCTGAATGACCTTTCACCCTGAAAGGAAATAAATCCAAATACAATGTTGTGTGAAATATGTATTTTCCCCTGAACTAGAAATTGACCTCAGGAAAGAGTGTGTGGGGGTGAAAGAGAGAGAGAGAGAGAGAATAAATAGCTTACGTCTAAGGCGTCATGGCGCAACCCGTCTGTGTTCCTGAGCCAACAGCGGCTCAATTCGCTCAGCTCCAGGATAGGCTGCACCTTCAGTCGAACAGAATCCCCAGACTGCCTAATCATCTCCACGATCTCATCCCTACTTTTGTTCTCCACGTTTCGGCCATTAATTTCTACTAGCCGGTCACCTGGCACCAACCCTAATGCTAAGTCCTTAGTTCCTGCACCTGGCTCAGCAAAATGCACCACTCGCCGGTATACGCTCCCGTCTGCTGCCCGATCAAGCATGGTGGTGCGGCGGAGGGAAAAGCCGAAGTCTCCAGTGTTTCGCCGCTGTAGCTCCAGCTCACGGATCTCAGGGGTTGGTGGAGGGACTACATCTGGAAGACGCAGGTTGGCTGCAAAGGTTTTCTCCACTATCTCTGGAATACAAACTTTCTTCCTTTCTTCTGTGGCCTGTTGCTGAAGACTCCGATTACTTACAAGGTCCAGGAGCTTGTTCTCCACCTGAGGTGACGGTGCGGCAGAGTTCTGGCCAGACGGAGTAGAAGCTTCAGAAGTGCTTTCTTCTTTGCTGCGTTGTGAGAAAGAGAAGCGCTTCATAATTTGGCTCATCTGCGAGCTGTGGGACGTTAGAGGTCCAAACCTGGCCGCCCGCTCCCGCACAGAACTGCCATAGTCACCTTTCAAATCGTCGCTTGAGCTTGCAGCACTAAGCTGCTCAGAGTCAAGCACGACACTGCTGCGGTTACTGAGCCCATCCGACTCGATGTCATTTAGTGTGAGCTCCATGCTGGTGGCCACCTTGATCGGGATAGGGTTGGAGATTTCCAGCTTGTTGCGCGAGTCCCGCTTGGAGCTGCGGTTCAGGTTGAAGAAGCCTCTTCTCATGCTCATCTCGTCCAGGCTGCGCAGCTCAGCGGCAGACATCCGCTCCCGCTTGTCCTTTTTGTCCTTCTTCCGCCCCCCATCTTTCTCTTTGTCCTTTTTGATCAGGTTAAACATAATTCAGTTATTATGAGAACAAGTCCCTCAACTGCAGCCCTTCTATACTCAAATGTGAGGCTTTTTTCCATACAGAGACAGGGTGGCTAATGTCAGTCCACAATGCCTAACCTCATGTAGCCTGAAAGGAAAAACCAGAAAAACAACAAAGTGAGAGATTTTATCAGACTAATCTGTACAGCTGCATGTCTTAAGAAGCTGTAATGCAGTGAAGTGAAAAGTAGAGAAATAACTCACCACCACCAATAACCATCTGAATACATTAATGTTTTAAAAGAAAATGTAGAATAGAAAAACATCAATACCAAATCTTACAGATCTCCCTGATTTACCCCATGATGAGACAAAAACCAGACAAACACTGGCAAAGTCACACATAACACAACAACAGTTCTGCAACTTGCTTTTTTTAGAACACAAACATTAAAAACATTTGAACCTTATATGACCAGATCCTTTCTCCCCGCGCTTGCGTGGGTTTCCTACGGTTGCTCCGGTTTCCTCCCACAGTCCAAAAACATGCAGATTAGGTGGATTGGTGGTTCTAAATTGCCCATAGGAGTGAATGTGTGTGTGTGAATGGCTGTTTGTCTATGTGTTGCCCTGAGATGGACTGGTGACCAGTCCAGGTTGTACCCCCGCCTATCGCCCTATGTGTGCTGGGACAGGCACAGCAGACACCCGTGACCCCGGATTTGGGAACAAGCGGGTAAAGAAGATGAATGAATGATCAGATCCAAAGATATGTTTGGAAGTACAGCTGTAAAATGAACCTTTTTTAACCCACAAACGACCTGATAACTACACTTAAATCGGACAGAAATCCAACACGGTGACTAGCTCACGGTGACTTCAACATGCTACATCTATAAGAACAGGATTAACAGCCTAATAAGAACAACGAAAGTTGGAGTGTAATAGCTGAGAGGGATTTATAAAATCCACAGGGCATTTATAAAGACAGCTTTTACATACACTGTTTCCCACCAGCAGGAGACCCCAAAATCTTACTAACAAATGGAAGAAGGGGATTCCTCCTCCACAGACAGGAAGTCATTTCTGTCCAAATGCAAACGGAAAATGAGGCTATTTTTAATCTGTTCTCATAGCACTAATCCTTTAATTTAAATTATAGTACTAATAAATAAAGATTAGCAGTAAATAAACAACTTTACAAACTGATTCCTGGGTCAGACCCTATTTGCCAATAACCAATTAATCAATTGATGCTTCTTAAAACGGACACTTTATTAATAAAGTGTTTTATCAGGTAATCACTGCATGTGCCCAATTCTGAATGCTTTACCTCAGCGGTTCTCAACTTTTTGAGACTAAAGCCCTTCCAAAATGGCTTATTATAAATGTATGTATATATTTGCAAACCACATCAGACAACCGAGAACGTTCAGTCATCAGTCAATCAAACCAAAAAGCAGAGAGTGATGGCTGGAGAGAGTTGCAAGTTATACCTAAAACATGTGATTAACTCTGCCTCTGCCGCTCATAGAGACAATGCAAATGAAGAATCCCTGTAAACATGCTCATTAAATAGTCAAGAAACTAATATAAATAAATAAATAAATAAATAACATAAAATAAAATTAATAAAATAAACAGAGTACCAAAATGTAAACTAAAAGCAAAAAAGCACCCCCTTCATCCAGCTGAGAACCACTGCTTTACATTATTCCTATAATTAGGGTTAACAGATTATCTTTGTCTTTGCTGGTGTACAATTGTTTTTGTTTATTTCTTTTGGATTAAAGGTCAGAAGATATAAACCAAGAACAAAATTGCACTGACAGCATTATAGTCGAAAGGTATTGTAGGTAACAGTGAAGCTTTTTATTTCTCAACTCGCTGTATTCTGGGGTCTGGTTTGGTAGCTGATCATTTTTAAGATCTCTCGCTTTTAATCACACACAATCTCTACAGTGATTTAGCTTTAGTTTTTTTTGGGAATGTTATCCCCCAACAGCTGGATGACCAAATATCAACACGGAGGAAGTCGGAACCATAACCATGTAGAACATATAATGTACGGATCAGACATTTTGACTAATACTACACAATTCCACAGAATATACTACCCTGTCCTCTACATCTGCCTCTTCCTCGTTTCCTCCTGCCGGGCATCTCCATCCTCAGCATTCTTCTACCAATATACTGCATGTCTCTCCTCTGCACATGTCCAAAACATCTCAATCTAGACTCTCTGACTTTGTCTCCAAAACATCCTACATGCGCCGTCCCTGTAATTAATTCATTTCTAATCCTGTCCATACTCGTCACCAGTTCCAACTCCTGTCTTTGTGACAGACTCCTGTCTGACCTCATCTGTCAACCTATCATTCACCACTGCAAACAAAAAAGGGTCCGACATTTGTGGTACTCTTCCTTGGCATGAAACCATCCTGTTGCTCACAGATGGCTACCTCTTCCCTCAGCCTAGCTTCCACTACTCTTTCCCATAACTTCATGGAGTGACTCAACTTTATAATCACAGAATAAATATTTGGTGTAATTAAGGGGGCCAGTGCAACGCGGTGGCGGAGTGGTTAGTACGTTCGCCTCACAACAAGAAGATCCAGGGTTTGATTCCTGGACAAAAAGTCTTTCTGCATGTTCTCCCTGCGTGCTTGCGGTTTCTCCAGGTACTCCGGTTTCCTCCCGCAGTCTAAAAAAATTTACATTAATTTGGTAAATGATTCTAAATTGCCCATAGGAGTGAGTGTGTGTGTTTGTTTGTCTATATGTGGCCCTGCGATGGACTGGTGACCTGTTCATGGTGTATTCTGGCCTCTCGCCCTATGTGCGCTGGGATAGGCTCCAGCAGACCACCGCGACCCAGCGTTATGGTATAAGTGGGTAAAAATGAATGAATGAATGAATCTTTATTCCTTTCTCAGATTTCTCGTATTAATATGACAAAATGACGTCACCGTAAGTAAAATATATTAACTTCTGTTCCTTAAACTGTACTACGGGCAGAATAATATAGGCTAAAACAGCGAAACGTTCCCACAACACTCTTACAGCGTTTTTTAAATGTTGTCTAAACGTTCTTCCAATAGTGTTCTGGTGCCGTTATTACTATTGAATATACGTTTGGGTTGTTTTGACAGAAACCGATAGTTTGTTCTGTGACCTTATTAGTACTTTTCATGTTGAGGGAAAACGTTGTTAGAACCACATACAATAACGTTATGGTAACGTTTCAAGCCAACTAGACATTTATTTTTAAATATATCCAATTAAATGCCGTTTTCGTTCCCGAAACCAAACCAGAACGTTTGAACAACGTTTTCGGAACATGGACTGGATGGAAGGATAAACTCGGCTGTGGATGAATGGGCAAATGTAAGTTGACAATTAGAGGCTAAATAATGTTACTGGCTACTCGGCTATGCATCCCATAATATCCTCCCTTCTTTAAGAAATCAAGCTGAACCTGTACAAAATAATTATTCAGGACTTACGGAAGGAATTCTCCCCTTTAGAATCTCCTTTTTGCGGTTAGCTAACAGGCTAACAGCGGCTCGCGCGACTGGCTGCCAGCGCTTCTTTCTTTGCCACAACGATATCCAGCTGTTTGTGTCGCAAAAAATAAACGTCACCAACGAGGGATATGGAAACCATCCAGCGCCTGTTTTTCCCTCGAAACCCAGATCCAAACTATATAGAACACGAAGGAAAGAGCGCAGGACTCACCGTTATCCGAGTGATGAGCTCTCTGTTTGTGTGTGTGTGTGTGTGTGTGTGTGTGTGTGTGTGTGTGTAGCCGCAGAAGGGCGCAGCACTGCATTGGAAAACGGCGACTGTTGGAATAGTGTGATGATATGAACGCGGGCGGTCCGTTACCGCTCGCTTACAATAATAGAGGCGATTTGGCGACATCTGCTGGTGATAATATAAAACTACATGAGTGGAGTTAGACGTTTTTGGTTAAAAGGAAAGGAAAGGAAAGGGATTACATTTTTGTCACATACAGGATTATACACAGTACAACATATAGTGAAATGTTTTTCTTCGCATACCTCATCTTGGTCAGTTAAGGGTCAGAGTGCAGGGTCAGCTATTGTACAGTGCCCCTGGAGCACTGGATTAATTTGTATGCAACATTAAAATATGATCTTTTATAAGTGCTTGAATAATATTTATTAATGGAAATATAACATGGTATATCGGCATGGTGGTCTAGTGGTCTATCAGCGTTGCCTCACAGCAAGATGGCTGACTGTCTGTGTGGATGTTGCATGTTCGGCATTAACATTTACAGAATTTGGCAGATGCTCTTGACCAGACATCCATTCGTCTCTGTTTATACAACTGAGCCAATAGAGGTTAAGGGCCTTGCTCATGGGCCCAACAATGGTAGCTTTGGCTACCGGCTTTGGCTACCAACGATGGTAGGATGGCTACTTTAGTGTTTAAGGTGTGAATTGATTTCAGAAAGACTGGGCTTTGATTCACCGATCCACCAAGCAACCACTGTTGGGCCCTTGAGCAAGATCCTTCACCTCTAATAGCTCAGTTGTATACCAGAGAAAAAATGTAAAGTGCTCTGGATAAGAGCATCTGCCAAATGCTGTAAATGTAAACAATGTCAAGTCAAGTTAAGAATTTACTGTTCCATCAGAAAACAAACTGTAGGGGGGGTCGTACATACAGAGTTATTGTACATGAATAATATTTAGCACATCCATTTGAGCTGCTGAATTTTTTGTATTTGTAGGAAATACTGAAATTATGTCCCGGTTTCGATTCTCAACCAAGAGGTGGGTGTTTCTCAGTGCAGAGTTTGCATGTTCTCCACGCACTTGCATGGGTTTTCTCCAGGTACTCCAGTTTCCTCCCACAGTTCGATAACATATACATTATGTTGATTGGTGATACTAACTGACCCTAGAGTGACCCGTCCAAGGTTGACCCCTGCCTCTTGCTCCAGCAGACCCCAAATTATAATAATATATAGGTGGGTTAGAAGCTGAATGAATGAATGAATGAATGAATGAATGAATGAATCCTGCACAAAACAATTCACATGGCATAAACAAAAAGTTTGGTTTGTAAGCTGTATCCTGTGATTGTGCTTCTATTACAGCTACATGCAGTGGGAAATATTAGAAATATTTATATGTTACAATAGCGAGTCTATTAGACGTTATTAGATATTATTAGATTTTATTAGATATTGCCCATAAAAATAATAGACGATCAGATTTTTAGTTGGTTAGTCAACTTCAGACTACACACAATTGACTGTTTGATAAGCGTGTCTTGTATGGAAAGCACACAGGGTCAAAATGTTTTAAACGGAACACGTGATTTCCGGTTTTTTGGATGTACTTTTAACTTCTCTGGGTAAAACTGTGTACATTAAATACTTTATAGTTTAATATTATTTCTATAGTTTCTGCAATAAAGATCATTTTAGATTCTGACCCTTAAAATGAACGTGTTTCTTATGTGTTTGCATAGTAAATGTTAATTATCTATATCTTGGAATTAATAAATAATATGTCAATGTATTTTACTATAAGTTTGGTGAAGGATCTTGCTCAAGGGCCCAACAGTGGTTGCTTGGTGGATCGGTGAATCAAAGCCAAGTCTTTCTGAAATCAATTCACACCTTAAACACTAAAGTAGCCATCCTACCATCGTTGGTAGCCAAAGCCGGTAGCCAAAGCTACCATTGTTGGGCCCATTAACCTCTATTGGCTCAGTTGAATGAATGAATGAATGAATGAATGAATGAACGAACGAATGAATGTTACTGATAATCTAGTGCAGTATGACAATGATACAAATATAAATGCGATCACGGGAACCAGCATCTGTTTCATATATGCTGCATTTTAATATGTACATGAGCATTTCTGGCTTTGGTAGAGGTTGGTAGACACTTCATTTTATACAACTGACCAATTGAAAGTTAAGGACCTTGCTTAGGGTCCCAACACTTTTGGGCCCTTGAGCAAGGCCCTTAACCCCAATTGCTGTTCAGTCATTAACAAAGCAACATAGTGTAAGAGGGGCAGTAGACAAAAAAATAGAACTCCAATCTCTTGTAAAATACACATAAACAGGAACTTGGTTTTTATTCTTCCAAAACTCAGGTATCTTTCTTATTAACAGGTCGCCACATTCGTCTCACTTACTGCGCATGTCATCGTGACAACCCGTATATTACATCACATACATAACCCTACCAAATTACTCCACTTGTATAACACTCTACACATAATTTTAATTAAAAATAAATCTCACAATTGGTGGCTTTAGGTTGTTAGTATCTCGAGATCTTGTTCCCAAGTGATGGAATACTGGAACAATAGATTGACAGGAGGATTAGTGCATCTTCTGCAGTAATGCGGCCGATGTACCAATCAGTCGTGAAGAAAGAGCTGAGCTGTAAAGCAAAGCTCTCGTCCCTATTCTCACCTATGACCATGAGCTTTGGGTCATGACCGAAAGGATAACATCCCGGATACAGGTGGCAGAAATGAGTTTCCTCATTTCTTGGTGTTCCCCTGGAAGAGCTGGCGGAAGAGTCTGGGGAGAGAGATGTCTGGGCATCCCTGCTTGGACTGCTGCCCACGGGACCCGGTCCCGGAAATGCAGTGAGAAGATGGATGGATAGATGGATATTACACACTCTCTCTCTCTCTCTATACATCTATACATCCATCCATACACACACACACACACACACACACACACACACACACACACACACGCACCTTCCTTAGTTTCTCAGGCATAAGGAAAGTTCCAAATCTGTTGTTCGTGTCTGTTTACTGAAAACAACATGCAATGACAGATATTAAAATAGTCTGTGCCATATGTTTTATCTGGGGATTTCAAAGATGGGAAAATAGATATTTTCTGTGTAGTATATTGTTCATTTTTCTCCTTAAAGACTATGACTAGCTGTTACAGATTTTAATGCAGCGGGACTGACCTATTATAGTGAAACGTTCAAAAACGCAGCCGCTTCCTCCCAGAATTCAACACGACATGACGTCACCTTCACGTTCATCGAACACGAATTGTGTCAGATTCCCGAAGCATTTTTGACCCCGTAGGCTTTCCATAGGTTACGTCCGCCTTCCAAAGCTTTGGCCGCGTTATCACGTCGATGTCATTACGTCATTACGTCGGGTTGGAGAAACGTCTGTGAAAAGAGATGGGACTTGAAGACCAGATTTAAAAATACGTGCAAATCCTAGGGTCTCTTTTATAAAGCCGAAGACAACAAATCGTTTCAATCACTCTTTAGGTTTTCCAACGGACCCACGTGTATGTGGCGTGACAGAGAACAGTGTAATACCTTGACAAGGTAGCGAAGGAAGGAAAGAAGGAAGGCAGAGTGAAAAGGGGGGCTGTTGCTGGCTGAGTATTTGGAGAAGGAAAACAACATGGCCGCTGTGGAGCTGGAGTGGATCCCCGAGACCCTGTACAACACCGCTATATCAGCCGTAGTGGATAATTACAGCCGGTCGCGACGGGACATACGTTCACTTCCGGAAAATATCCAATTTGATGTCTACTACAAGGTAAGAAACGTGTAGAAAGACTTTTAACTCCGTAGTAAAAGTGATTGTTTGCGGATTCATGTTCTCGTTTACATGGCCGGAAAGATTATCAGCTAACGTTCAACTAACAAAAGCCGGAAAGTTTTCAACAATTTTCAGTTTACAATTTCAGACGCCATATTTAATTAATAACATGTCTGGAATAGGTGACAGATAATTTAGAATGTTTGGAGCGTTATACTGGGTCCATCCAGGGAAGTGGAAGGTTACACAGGAGGGGAAAGTGTGTAGAAAACGTTAGCTAGCGACACACACACACACACACTGAGAAGTAACGTTAGTTATTTGTAACTGTCTGGTGACAGTGCCTTTATTTTATTTAACCGAATATTAATTAATTAATTTATTTATGAAATAGAAAAAATCCTATGTGATGGTGTCATTCTGTTGACGTGGACACCGAAGTTGAATGTCGAGGAGTGTTTGGGCTTCTCCAGCCTTTCTGTCAGTATTCGAGCGTAAACAATGGCGGCAGGGAGGATTGAGGGAAATATTCTTCTGTGCATTGAATAGTTAACTGTCGGGTTTTTTCTTTCTCAGTGTCAGTAAGATTAAGGTTCGAGTGTAACGCTGGCTATGTATTGAGAACCGTGTTATTACTCTGTAATTATTCTGTTAAGATAACTGATTTAGTCTTCACTGATCGTCATCCTCATGAGTGTGTTTGGTAGATAAGTGTGTTTTTGTCTGCATTTAATTCACATTACATAACAATTAGAATGTTTATTTCTTTCTCTTTTTACATCATTAGATTGTTGGTGGTGTTGTTGTTTTTTAACCTGTTGATCTGCCCATTTGGTTTGTCGAAATAGTAGGACTTTAGAACACGTAATTCTTTCTTAATATTCGTTCATTATTTGTTGATTTAATCAAACAGTAAATTTGGCATCATGGCGGTTAAGGTATTGGATGGCTAATTGGAAGGTCAGTGTTTAATTCTCAGCACCAACAATTTGCCACTGCTGGTCCCCTAAACAAGGCGCTGAACCCCCTAATTGCTTAGTTATGTCAAAGAGTTGAATGTAGCTCGCTCTGGATACGGGGTGTCTGCCAAATACAACAAATGTAAAAGTTATAAAAACATTACTTAATATTATGAAATATATTACGACCAGGGTGGCGGAACGGTGGCTTAGTGCTTAGCACAGCAAGAAGATCCTGAATTCGATTCCCGGGTCTGGGATCCTTTTTTGAAGAGTTTGTGCATTATTCCCGTGCTTGTGGGTGTTTCCTCCGGGTACTCAGGTATCCTCCCTCTGTCCAAGAAACTATGTACATAAAGTTGATGATTAGTAATTCTAAAATGCCCATAGGAGTGAATGTGTGTGAGTGGTTGTTTGTCTATGTGTGGCCCTGGGAAGGACTGGCAACCTGTGCGATATGATAGGCACCATCAGACCCCCGTGACTCCGAATTAGGGGATAAGGGGATGAATGAATGAATGAATGAATATTAAGACCAAGGACATCTGGGTTAAACCACTATTGCCAATTCCAGCACTGTTGGGTTCTTGATCAAGACCCTGAACCAATTTTGCTATGGGGTGCTGTATTACAGGTGACCCTGCGCTCAGGTCCCAGCCTTCCATAAATGGAAGATGGACAATTCACTATATGTTGTAGGGGTGTCGTCAAGTATGCAACTTTTTTAAGTTTCAATATTGTTATTGTCCTTTTATTAGCTTAATTTACAACTTAGTTGTTTATATAAATAAATAAAT
>JAOTRA010000037.1:5787719-5798566 GCA_026260255.1 Pseudolaguvia tuberculata | reverse complement strand
AATCACCAATCCACCTAATCTGCATGTTTTTGGACTGTGGGAGGAAACCGGAGCACCCGGAGGAAACCCACGCAAGAGCGGGGAGAACATGCAAACGTTGTTGTGAGGCGACTGTGCTATCCACTACGCCACCGCGCCGCCCCTGTGGTACGATTTATTAAGGGAAATTAATTAGTCAGTCAGACAACAGTCTTTAGAATTATGTGAAATCACAAGTTGTTTATGAATACAACCTATTTTGTGATGTTTGATGTCACCATTAAAAAAATGGAAGCATAGACTGCACTAACCTGTGTTGGCTTTTTATCTTTTGCAGTAGAAGAATCTGACATTATTGATTTGGAAAAGCGCTACTGGCTTCTGAAAGCTCAATCTAGGACCGGACGCTTCGATTTAGAAACCTTTGTTCCTCTGGTGTCGCCCCCGATTCATGCATCACTAAGTGAAGGTAATGTAATATTTATGAATGCTGGCTTTAAGTCTGCATTGGGTTGTTACACAAACACTGTGTAATTTACTATACAACTCAATATGTGTCATCACCCTGTGACTCCTGTTCCTAAAGTGCTCTGAGTTTTTTGTTTTTTTATGCTTTGGTAAAGAGGATGTCTTCAGAAGATTTTTATTTTTATATTGTATTTGTATTTAAATCTGAGGCTGACGGTTTCTCACATTTTGTAGGCTTGTTTCATGCATTTGATGAGAATCGAGACAATCACATTGACTTTAAAGAAATTTCTTGTGGACTGTCCGCATGCTGTCGAGGACCTGTAGCTGAGAGGCAGAAATGTAGGCTGAACCTTTTGAGTTTACGCATTAACCAACAAGTCATTTATATACTGCCATTTGGTTTGCTTTGATGATACTGATATTGTGCAAGCATGCATGTTGATTAATTAAATGATGAAAAACACAATTTTTTCAATTTTACTTGTTGTTTTATTGGGACGTGTTTCCGTTCCAGTTTGTTTTAAAGTGTTTGACGAAGATCGAGACGGAATTCTGTCACGAGAGGAGTTGCACAAGATGGTGGTAGCCTTACTGGAAGTGTGGAAGGACAACCGCACTGATACTCTCCCAGTAAGCTTTGACATTTCATCAAATATTTTGTTGGATGAGGTTATCAGGTTTTAAATCTTTCGATCTATAATTACTTACTACTACTTTTGCAGGAACTGGAATCCAGTGTATCAGATATTGTTGAAGAAATCCTACTAAGTCATGACACTACAAAAGTATGTTTGCTTTTTTTTTGTTGCAATTTTTTTGATTGTGAATTTTTAAAACATAATCTAGACTCACTCTTGGCTGTGTCTGTGACTCCTATGAAACAGCAGGGACACTTGACACTAGAGGACTATCAGATATGGAGTGTAAAGAGTGCTCTGGCAAGCGAATTCCTCAACCTGCTCTTTCAGGTAGCAATAATTTTTAGGACTAGTGTACAGTGATTGTAATAATAGTCTTACTAACAATATTACTTTTTTTTAAGTTACAAGTAATCAAATATTTCCAGTGTTATAACGCTGCTACCATTAATGACACAATAGTATAATAGAGCTTACTGAAGCGGTTTTAAGACTTGCTTTTTCTGTGTAGTGGAGATGAGTGTGTAACTGATGTTGATTGGCTTATGTAGAATATATTAAATATACAGTGGGGCAAAAAAGTATTTAGTCAGCTACCAATTGTTCTCACAGTTAAAAAGATGACCGAGGCCTGTCATTTTCAAAACGGGTATACTCAACCTCAACTTTGACAGACGAAAAAATCCAGAAAATCACATTGTCTGATTTTTAAAGAATGTATTTGCAAATTATAGTGGAAAATAAGTACAGTAGGTGGTCACCTACAAACCAGCAAGATTGGTAGCTCTCACAGACCTGTAACTTCTTCTGCAAGGGGCTCCTATGTCCTTCACTTGTTACTTGTAATAATAACACCTGTTTAAAAGATACCTGTCCACAACCTCAAACAGTCACACTCCAAACTCCACTATGGCTAAGAACAATGAAGGAGGGGCTTCTTAAGAAACATTTCAAGGTTCTGGAGTGGCCTAGTCAGTCTCCAGAGCCAAACCCCATAGAAAATCTTTGGAGGGAGTTGAAAGTCTGTGTTGCCCAGCGACAGTCGTAAAAAAAAAAAAAAAAAAAGCCAAAATACCAGCAACATTGTGTGAAAACCTTGTGAAGACTTACAGAAAACATTTGATCTCCGTCATTGTCAACAAACAGTATATAACAAAGTATTGACATGAAATGTTGTTATTGACCAAATACTTGATTCCATCATGATTTGCAAATAAATTCTTTAAAAACCAGACTGTGATTTTCTGGACATTTTTTTCTTGTTTTGTCTCTCATAGCTGAGTTATGATGAAAATTACAGGCGTCTGTCATCTTTTTAAGTGGGAGAACATGCACAATAGGTGGCTGAATAAATAGTTTTTTGCCCCAACCATAGGCAGAGATTAGTGCAGGTTTTCACACACACACATGTGTATACTTAAAAACTCCAAAGACACCAACTCTGACCTAAATCGCTTTGTACTGTACTACTTTCAAGTTAGTACATACTTCTAGTTAGTAAATACTTAAAGTATGTTCTATATAATATGTTAGTGTTGGACAGGTTTTTTTTTTAGACATGTAATAGGTCACCAATTACAAGCACAGCCACCACAAAACCAGACTATTTACTGAATACAGTGTAAATCCAACAGGACACACTGGCAACTTGCAGAGAACCAATAAACGCTAGAATAGCACTGCTTTAATAAACGACTTTATCAGGCAAATCAAAAACGGACAAAGTAACAACAAATTCATTCATTATTATTACTTTTTAAAGAAAATATGCAGTTGCAACATCTTTACCAGTCTTTACCACTGTGTAACAGGGATTTAATTACACATTATGTAGTGGTTATCACGGTCGCCTCACAACAAGAAGGTCCCGGGTTTGATTCCCGGGCCAGGGGGTCTTCCTGTATGGAGTTTGCATGTTCTCTTTCCGCTTGCATAGGTTTTTTCCGGGTACTCCAGCTTCCTCCCACAGTCCAAAAACATGTATATTAGGTTAATTGGTGATTCTAAATTGCCCATAGGAGTGAGTGTGAGTGTTTGTAATTGTTCGCCTGTATGTACCCTGCAATGGACTGGCGACCTATCCAGGGTGTACCCCTGCCTCTCTCCCTGTTTTTGACAATAGCTACTTTCCTTATTCTTTAGTTACTTTTATGATGTGACCTAACTCAGTTTTTAACTTTGTTATTATTTGTGACACTGCTTATATCTGCAGTATTTATTTGCTGTGCCAAAATATTCCTTCTCCTTGATTTGAACATGTCATGTAATCGTTTGAATAGGTTTGTCACATAGTCCTGGGCCTTCGGCCTGCTACCCCTGAAGAAGAAGGGCGGATCATAAGGTGATTATAACCAGTTGACTTAAAATCTACCCACACTATATTTACTTATCAATCCTCAGGCATAGACATACGTGTGCTGTGTGTGTTCTTGTGTGTATGTATGTATGTGCTCAGGGGATGGCTAGAGCGTGAAAGTAGACATGGACTGCAGCCAGTCCAGAACTGGTTCCTTATCTCCATGCAGTGGTGGAAATTGTGGAAAGACTATGTTAAATATGTAAGTGGAGCAGCCAAAAGAAGACTTTGCATATCTGCTTGTTGGTTTGAAATAAATAAAGACTATTGTACACCAGTTTAATACTGGTGTACAATTTAGTGACCAGTTTAATGACGCTTTTTTTCTAAAGGATAATCATTCTATCATGGTGGAGCAGCCGAGTATGCTGGGTAATGGCAGGATGAATCCTCAGTCCACATCATCTATTGAATCAGCTCTGAGCAAGACAGGAACAGTGGCACGATCTCTTAGCTCTCCAGGAGAAAAGTCGCCAAAAAGCTGGGAAGTTTCAGAGACCACCCCTAATAGTAAGTGGGTTCTGTTCTGTAAGATACAAAGGAACCTCAGCATACAGATGCTTTCCATTATGAATTTTTGCAAGAGATTTGCTTTGTAAGTAAGTTGCATGTACATCCAGGGGCCATTCTAAACCAAACAAAGCCAAAAAAGCCAGTTAAGATTCCCAGTTGCTTTAGATTTTTTTCCCCATGATTTTAACACTGCCTACAACATAGGTTATAAAGTCGTGTGATGAGGTGGGTTCTTTTTTATTCTTATATTCATTTATTTATTTGAGGGAGGGTCGGTCTGCTAAAGCCTATCTCAGTGCACATAGGGCGAGAGGCAGTGGTACACCCTGGACAGGTCGCCAGTCCATCGCAGGGCACACATAGGCGAACAACCACTCACACGTGCATACATTCACTCCTATGAGCAATTTCAAATCACCAATCATCTTTATTCATTTATTTATTTGTCTAAAAGTTTATTGTTGGAAATGAAAAACATGGGTAATATTTTAAGGAGACTGGAACAGATTTACATTTACATAATTTTTTATGTGGCCATTTTTCTCATTGCAGCTTTTTGCCTTACAAACCTGCCAAATTGATTGTTTTTAGGTAACCGTAACAAATTAACATGTGGCAGCTTTTGTTTAATCAATTAGGTGTTTACATGGAATATTTTAATTAAACTTTTAAACTAATTTTTATCACAATAGTGTTCCATTTCAAGTCACCTAGTGTTGTAATGTGCACAATACACTGCAATTTCACTTTAGTACGCTTCATCAGTGTTTATATATTAATCCTCTACCCACCGGTTTATCCAGTTGGTGTGTTTATATAAATATTTTGGTTATAAACTGTTGCAGACCTTATAAAAATCATTCATACATGGTACAAAAGTAATCAAACGGGCATGAAGCTATTGTCAAAAAAGGGCTTCCCTCACTCAGTAACGTTCCACATTGTGTAGGAACATAGACCTGTCATTAGATATTGAAATCAGACCTGTCATTACAATTCTTTTTGTCTCGTCTTATCTCATTTTAGGTCACTTGCCACATGTAAGCTCATCAGCCACAGACATCTTTTCTCGGCAGCCCAACGGGTTGGATAACAATAATCAGTGTTTCTCTACTGCCAATGGCCACCTACCCAACCATCTGACTGCACAGAGACCAGGTGCTATCGACAATCAGCCTTTAGTCACCACTGAAGCCATCAAGGTATGTGTGTGTACTGAAACATAGGGTACAACTTCATTCATTCATGCATCTTCTAACCCACTTATTCCCGATTCCGGGGTCTGCTGCGCCAATCCCAGCACATATAGGGCGAGAGGCGGGGGTACACCCTGGACGGGTCGCCAGTCCATCTCAGGGCAACACATAGACAAACAACCATTCACACACACATTCACTTCTACGGACAATTTACAATCACCAATCCACCTAATCTGCATGTTTTTGGACTGTGGGAGGAAACCGGAGTACCCGGAGGTAGAACATGCAAACTGCGCACAGAAAGATCCCGGCCCGGGATTCGAACCCGGGACCTTCTTGTTGTGAGGCAACTGTGCTATTCACTACGCCACCGCGTCGCCCCATGGTACAACTTATATAGGATATAAAACCCCTTGTCACACCTATTACACTACAAAAAAGACACTGATAAAGATCATTTATACATACAAATATACCATGGACACCATTATGGCATCTATATTCTTGTCATACTTTATCTTAAAAATCACCTAAAGCCTGTGACCTCTATGACCTCTAAGAAAGCGCACAAAATAAAGCACCTGATTTTTATATAATCCAAAATGCAATAGGATTCATGAGGTTTTTTTTTTAATAAACCTTTTCATACAGCTGTCAAAACCAACAGCTGGAAAATTGCCAATTATCTTAGTACCCAAATTCTTTCCAAGTGTTTGTAGCAGAAGCTGTGCGTGATTGACAATTTACAATTTGTCACTGACTACGTTCAACAGGATTTTAGACATGCTGATATTTTATGACCTCAGATTACATAGCGAGAGACTATTTTGATATATTTCTGTCAGACTACAGTGACTCAGTGTGTGGTCTAATGTGTTTTTGCTTTTATTGTTGAGAGTTTTTATACTCTATAATAACTTGTCTTTTTACCTCTAACTCTCATCCTGCCAGGTCAGATTGTATGCCATTATTCACTGTATTCAACAAATAAGCTTTTAGAAATGTGTTTCACTTCATCTCGCAACTCTTTGCTGTTCCTGATTTTGGGATACTTTGTAATACGTTGGTTATTTATCACGTTATGATATGAAAACCCTGCAGGCTCCAACATTAACTATGGAGGGAGGGCGTTTGAAGAGAACCTTGAACCTGTTAGCTGGCCAGGATTTTGAGACGGTGCCAGAGCCAGTATGGCGGGCACTTTACCATTGGTACGGTGCCAACCTCAGTCTGCCCAGACCGGTATGTGTGCCATCATCAGTAAAATTTTACAAATACGCTGCTATATCAGTTATATTCCATCTAGTATATTCCTAATACATTTTAAACTTAAACCTTTTTTAAAACCTAGAATCCCATTTAAATATCTAAATAAAAAGCCGATAGATCTATTTTTATTTAATTATATTGTTTTTTATATATACATATTATCTATATATACTTTCCATTTGTTTATCTGTTTGAAGGTAATCACTTCAGTCAGCACAGACAAGGCCGAGTTGGAGCTCTTCCCTCGTTATTTGCTCTTCCTACGACAGCAGCCGGCCACTCGAACTCCCCAATCCAACATCTGGGTTAACATGGGTATGAGCAGCCTGCGAATGTTCCCTCCACACTTTCCCCGAGGTAACGTAAGCATGCAGCAAGAAAGCGGCTTCCTCCACCGTCCCAGGGCAACCTAATCACCTAAAACGCTCATAAAGGGGATTCGGCACAGCAAGCACAACAAAACTCTTGCAGGCAGCACTAAAATAAAAATCACAATCCTGTTCAATCTTATCGTCTATCCTTGCCGCTGGGAGCTCAGACTGCAGCCCTGTGTGTTTGTTTAAGCCTGGCATTAGATACAATTTGGTTTGGGAGCTCATTATCAGGTTTCTTAAAAAGCACTAAGTAAAGAAGGAACACGTAGCTGAGCACTAACCTCGTTGTGCAGCACTGAGGCTGTGTGAGACTGAGCATTAGTGCTCCACTAATCTTGTTTTAGCTTACTGATGCCTGGCTTCAACATGCTTCATCTCCCGGTCACAACTCTGCTCCTCTTATCAGATAAAACCCTGTGTATTCTGGGATGGACTGGGTGCTCCTGTCCAGTCGACAGCTTCTGTTTATCATCTTGCAGAGGGTTTTGAACTAATAATAATCTCTCAATCTTTTCTCACCTTGTTTGTCTTATTTGTGGGGTGCTTTTGGCTTTGTGTGCATCTCTTTTATTCCCCCCTTCTGACTAATGTTAATCAGTCTTATTCAAATCACAATTGCCCTTTCTTGCTGCTACTTACAGCTTATTTAATGCTACAAAATTATTCTGCGGTGTATTTTGTATCTGTGATCTGTGTATCTTTGTCATTTTTCAAAAAAATCACCTTAATGAAGATAGCAGAATGTTCTTATTAAAAGAGGTACTTGATACAGCATACAGATGCATGTACAGATGCTTGTATACTGCATACTTAAAATCTTGTTTTATAAATATGTTCACTTTTGTGAATCTATTTTATATATGATTTTTAACAATCCGGCAACACAGAAATGCCCTAGTATTTCATGTATTGAAAAAATCTTTCCGAAATTGAGTGAGTGTTCAAGACAGGCTCTTTTTCCAAACATCCCACAGGTAACATGCCATCTCCGAATGCCCCACTGAAGCGTGTGCTGGCGTACACGGGATGCTTCAGCAGGATGAGCACCATTAAGGACATCCACGAGTACCTGTCACAGAGGTTGCGCATCAAAGCAGAAGACATGCGCCTCTGGCTCTACAACAGCGAAGTACGAGTCTCTGTAGCTTCCCAGAATTCTTATTATACAATATACATATTCATGTATATTCAACTTTTGTTATATGTGGCATTTGTATCGACTTCTTGCACTTTAGAATTACCTCACTCTGCTTGATGATGAATATCACACTTTAGAAGGTTTGAAAATAGAGGACGAACAGCACTTGGTTATCGAGGGTATGTATGTGATCTTTAAATTACCCATATTCAGCTTGAATCGGCTTTCAATGAAATCTTTGCAAATTTTGTTTTTCACTTTAGTTCGAAACAAAGACATGAGTTGGCCAGAGGAAATGTCCTTCATCGCCAACAGCAGTAAAATCGACAGACACAAAGGTACATGCATTCCATGTTCCATAGCAATTATAATGGCAATATTATGATTAAACATTATCTCATGTAAACGAATTTATTCAATCCCAATAATGTGATTAAGCTCATAATTACAGCCACCATAATCAGATTAACATTTGTGGGGTACACCGATTTTATTAAAACATTTTCCGGCATGTAATATTAATCGCATTATTTCTGTTTTGACCAAAGTGTGCATGTTCTCGTGATGTACATGAGTGACATAAATCACTACAATCCCTAGCAGATAAAACAAGCAATGGGAATTGCATGTAAATGTGAGTGAAGTGCTTTGCTCTTGTGTAGTGTTTTTACTCAATCATAATTTGCCTATTAAAGTATATCATTACCTAATGATTATAGAATAACGTAGCAATACTTTAAAACCAATTTTCTCTCTTTGCTAGGATATTTATTATTGACCTCCAGAACTGCATGCCTATTTAACTCAGGGAAACCACAAATAGATTGACCCGGCTCTCCTTTCCCCGTCCGCTGTACATTTGATTGTAATAGATTTATGTTGGACTAAATGCATTATAAATAGTTTTGAAAGTAAAATGTCTGAATTCTTTCTAAAGTTCCTACAGAGAAAGGTGCTACAGGTCTGAGTAATCTGGGGAATACATGCTTCATGAATTCTAGTATTCAGTGTGTAAGCAACACTAAGCCGCTCACTGACTACTTCATCTCTGGCCGACATCTTTATGAACTGAACAGGTAAGGGAATAAAGTTTGGTGTATTTAATGCTTTGCTTTAAACTTTGCGAGCTGGTTGATGGAGCATTTTCATTTGGTTCTCTTGTCTCGACAGAATCAATCCTATAGGATTGCGAGGTCATATGGCCAAATGCTATGGAGATTTAGTGCAGGAACTTTGGAGTGGAACACAAAAGAATGTTGCGCCTTTAAAGCTCAGGGTAGGTAATTTTGTACCTAGTCATTTATCAGTGGGTAAAAAAAATCTTCCAAATTCTTTTAAGTACCCATACTAAAGTGAGCATCATATTTCATGTAGTGGACGATAGCAAAATATGCGCCGAGATTCAATGGATTCCAGCAGCAGGATTCTCAAGAGCTGCTGGCATTTTTATTGGATGGCCTACATGAGGACCTTAATCGGGTCCATGAGAAACCCTATGTGGAGCTAAAGGACAGCGATGGACGACCAGATGCTGAAGTGGCCACAGAGGTCAGTGTCTAGTCATTTTCATGGATTTTTATTGGTGAACCAGACTGCTTGATTGAAAGAGATCAGTAAAAAAAAAATCACACCTTCAGTGGTAGATTTTGAGATTAGTTAAGGCATCGATGTCATTAATAATGTAGCACGAATGAGAATATGGCAGTAGAGCTGTGTTATGTAGTACTTCTTATTTACTGTGTTTGTGTATAGGCTTGGGATAATCATCTAAGAAGAAACCGTTCAATTGTGGTGGACTTGTTTCATGGCCAGCTCAAGTCCCAAGTGAAGTGCAAAACATGTGGCCACATCAGTGCTCGATTTGACCCTTTTAACTTCCTGTCCCTGCCACTTCCAATGGACAGCTCCATGCACTTAGAGATAACAGGTGAAGTGTAAAAAAGAAAGATTGAAAAAAAAGGTTTTTCTAAAATCTTCAGGTCTGCATGATGCACTTGTGATTGTTTTGCAGTTATTAAGCTGAATGGTTCCACTCCGGTACGCTATGGTCTTCGTCTAAACATGGACGAAAAGTATACAGCCCTGAAGAAGCAACTGAGTGAACTGTGCAGCCTGAAACCAGAGCAGATCCTCCTGGCTGAGGTCCATTCTTCTAACATTAAGGTAAGCTATTAGCAGGGACTGTCAATAAAAATATCAGGGTCGGGATATTATGATCAGTCTAGACAGTGTTCATAACAGAGGTCTAGTAATATATCTTATATATATATATATATATATATAATACAAAAAGATAATGCAGACAAGTATTTGTGCTGCCATCTGTTGGTGTGTCTGCAATCTTTTTGATTCCCCTTGCACTTAGCAGATTATTCCCCTAGCCTATATGGAGGCATACGAATACTAAATGAGTTGTTTAGAATTTAATTATTTGCCAAAAAGGCACTTAAGGCTTATATGAATGTATACTGATGTTTAAAGATTCTATTCCTGGCGGTTCATTGTAATATTTTTCCATTACAAGAATAATAACGAGGTGCAATGGCAAGATGCTTTTGAGCATGATCACTATTAAAACAATAAAACATACATTAGTTCATTTATCTTCTTACCTGCTTATCAATTCGGTGTCCGCTGGAGCAGGCATCAACCTAATGTACATGTTTTCGGACTGTGGGAGGAAACCAGATTACCCAGAGGAAACCCACGGAAGCATGGGGAGAACATGCAAACTCCACACAGAACGATCCCTGGCCCAAGAATCAAACCCGGGACATTTTTGTTGTGAGGCGATCATGCTAATCACCACCGCGCCGCCACAATTCATTAGGTTGATTCAATTCAATTCAATTCAATTTTATTTGTATAGCGCTTTTTACAATAGTTATTGCCTCAAAGCAGCTTTACAGA
>JAOTRA010000037.1:5776021-5787619 GCA_026260255.1 Pseudolaguvia tuberculata | reverse complement strand
TTCTATAAGGGAGGAGAGGTAGGCTGTTCTGGCCTCACTAAGAGCTTTTTTATAAGCCAGAAGGTTCTCCTTCCATGATTGGTGATTCTAAATTGCCATATGTGTGCCTGAGTGGTTGTTCATCTATTTGGCTCCAGAAATACTCCTGTGACCCCGAATTAGGGAATAGGCGGCTAAGAAGATGAATGAATGAATAATGTGTAAACCTGTCCTGATGTAAACAGGTCCTTTTCAAGGCGTAACAGTAATCCTATTTTGTGCGAGGTCATATGGCTGCACCCTGGAATTCATCATTTTCTTATACAAGTGTGTTTTGATTATTATGAATTAATTATACCATAATGTTTGTTAGTAATGGTTTGTACTAGCTAAATTCAATATTTAATAAACATCTTACTGACACATAAATGTTTTTGCATCTCTAGGACTTTCCTCAGGACAATCAGAAAGTGCGTCTGTCTATAAACGGCTTCCTGTGTGCATTTGAGATTCCTGTGCCCGGTTCTCCCACCTCTGTCACTTCTCCAGCATCAGTAGGTAAGACAATCCAATTTATCTAAAGCATCAATAAAACTATTTTATTGTAAAAGCTTTTTTCTCATTTCTTTTTATTTCCCAAAATGTCATTTGCCCAGGTAATAAACTTGTCAATGGAATCAATTGGAGTAGGCATGCTGAGAAACCAGGCCCCATACCGAATGGCACAGACGGCACACCGAATGGCACAGCCGGCACACCCGTTCGTAGCAATCCTAACAGGAGCCTAGCTAACGGAATAACAAGCTCTCCCTCAGTTAAGTGTATTTCCGAAGACATCCCCAACGGACATGCTACCCCAGTTCAGGACAGCCCTTTCACTGGATATATCATTGCCATGCACAGAAAGATGGTAACTGGTGCACCCCTGGTCATTTATTTTCAAAATAAAGTCTGACTATATCCCAGAGTAATGCTGCTGTCATACTGTCTCCTTTAGATGCGGACAGAGTTATACTTCCTTTCATCTCAGAAAAACCGACCCAGTTTGTTTGGCATGCCTCTTATTGTGCCCTGTACTGTGCACACCAGTAAGAAAGATCTGTATGATTCTGTATGGATTCAAGTCTCCCGTCTAGCCAGCCCTCTACCTCCTCAAGAAGCCAGCAACCACGCTCAAGACTGGTCAGCACAGATAATCACACAATCCTATTGCTCACAGTATTAAAGTTCAATACTTAACATGCAGAATCAGGATGCTAGTCTAAACACACCAGGGCTCCAATAAACGATGATATTGATAGTCAGTCAATTGACGGGTATTTTGAATAATTAACTGGCAACCATTTTATCATGCAGTTCATTTTTGAGCCTATGACCGACCTTCTGATTAATAAGACTTGCTGATCAAATATCCAGCTTTTCCAAATAGTTAAAAGGAAATCACAGGCGGTGATTGGGCCAAACCATATAAAATTCTCCAGACGGTGGAACTCATTGTCCTATAAGAAAATGCCATATTTTACGTGATCCTTGTGTAGTAAAAAACCTGCATAAAATAGGCTGTTCTAAATACACCCTTTTGTATACCAAAGTTCAGCTTGCTATATCTATGTCTTCTTCTGCTTGACCACTAAATTGCAGTCTTACACTACAGTACCTCCCGCCTTGGTAAAATTGCACTACTTTGAATCGTATGTATCTTTTCAGCCCTACGGCGAAGGTATTATTTAGAATATCTAGTTTTAACAACAACCGTTACATTCTTTTATGCTGTGTTGCAGTGATGACAGCCTGGGATACCAGTACCCCTTTACCTTACGAGCAGTGCAGAAGGATGGCAATTCTTGTGCATGGTGCCCATGGTACAGGTAAGCCTTCTATCCTTTCTTCATAGCTGTGATTTACAGGGATAGTTTGAGTGACTAGAGAGGTCATGTGTTTGCCAGATTTTGTCGAGGTTGTACAGTGGAGTGTAACGAGGATCGAGCATCCCTAGGAAACGCTTATATTGCGGTAGACTGGGACCCAACAGCCTTGCATCTACGCTATCAAACATCCCAAGAAAGGGTGAGCGACATTAAAACATAACTGTATGTGATATTTAATAAGCTAAACGGCTTATATAATCATTAAAAAGTGAGTTTGGTTTATAAAATCTGACTACATGACATGATGCATTACTGAGCTACAGGTCTCTTTTTTCTGCATATAAATACATAAAACAGAAATAAAGAACAGATTTAAAGAATTAGATGTCGTTTAATGCAAGTAAATCCAAAGTTTTGAAAGTAAAATGTCTGAATTCTTTATAAAGTTCTTACAGAGAAAGGTGCTACAGGTCTGAGTAATCTGGGGAATGTATGCTTCATGAATTCTAGTATTCAGTGTGTAAGCAACACTAAGCCGCTCACTGACTACTTCATCTCTGGACGACATCTTTATGAGATAAATATTAAATTTACCAATATTCATTTATTCATTCATCTTTTATTCCCTAATTCGGAGTCTGCTGGAACCTATCCCAGTGGTATACCCTGGACAGGTCGCTAGTCCATCGCAGGGCCACACATAAATGAACAACCACACACACTCAGTCCAATGGAAAATCACTAATCAACCTGATGTACATTTTGGACTGTGAGAGGAAACCGGAGTACCAAGAGAAAACCCATGCAAGAGGGTTAACATAAAAACTCCAAGACCCCTGACCTCTTTGTGCTGTGAGGCAAACATGCTAACCATTACTGTGCCTCCTGTGCCTGCCAATAATTGAGACAAAATCAACTGACTACTCAATGATAATTGTACAAATGGACAGATCTTAAAATTAATGTTACACTGCACAAAAATGTTTCCTAGTCACTGGTAATAATGTTCATGTCTCCACTTAAAGTCGGACATAGAGAATATACTATATATAATTGGCTACACATGCTATTCTGCTGTGCTTTTAGACAAAACATGCTCTTTTTTAAACAGTTTGTACATAGGCTCTATGAGTAATCTGTTTACACTGATAAATGACCAAATTTCATGGATGAATTTTGTGCAGATAGTGGAGGAGCATGCTAGTGTAGCTCTAAGTCGACGCGCCCAGGCCGAGCCCATCAGTCTGGACAGTTGTCTAAAAGCCTTTACCACTGAAGAGGAGCTGGGTGAGGATGAGCTCTACTATTGCTCCAAGTGCAAAACCCATCGTCTGGCCACTAAGAAATTAGACTTGTGGAGGCTGCCTCCCATCCTGGTATTTTTAAGTCATACCTAACTTCTTTTATATCTCTTTAGTTTACCTGGTCATTAAAGGGTTGTGTTTTTGTATTGTTTTTTCCAGATTGTTCATCTGAAACGCTTTCAGTTTGTAAATGGTCGCTGGATTAAGTCCCAGAAGATAGTGAAGTTCCCACGGGAGAACTTTAATCCCAGTGCATTTTTGGCTCCTCGTGAAGCTCAGAGTACATGGAGCCTGCAATGCCAGAGCGAGTGTCAGGTAGAAGAGCTCCAGAAACTGACCAGTGAAGATTCATCAGTGTGTTCCATATCCACCACTCCTGGAACCTATACTCCTGTATCTGCCAGAGGTTTGTCTAAACACGGTCAATACCTAAAATATTTTTCTATTAAATATTTTGTCAATCATGAGAGAATACAATTAGACATCTTTTTAATTTTCTAGATAACATTTCTACCCACACCAATTACCCCTCTGCCACAATTAAACATTTAAGCTGTATTAAAAATAGTCAATAAAAATATACTATATATTTGAAAAATAAGTTTCACTCCTCCAAAACAGGTTGCCAAGTATTATTAGTACAGCCTCCTTTAGCATGCGATTATTTTTTTCTAAAGTCACACAGGGATTTTTCTTTCCATTTGAGCAGTATTAACCTCCAAAATAAAAACAATCCGATTTTATTTTTGTTTCCTTAAGAATGGTGGTATCACACTAAGTATAGTCATTGTATCCTCACACTCTATAGATGCCTTTAATGTAACAGACAAAGATTTCTACGCCAGAAATGTCTCAATAGTGTGAAATAGTGTAGCTGGCTCAATTTCACACCTATTATATTTAAAGTCTAAGTTTGGTTTAAATTTGGCAGATTACATTTTGAACTGTAATGAAGTCTGTAAACAATATAAAATTGATTACTATCGTTTAGACAAACTGAATATGGATAAATATTATATAAAACAGACTGCTACATATCTTCTATAAGTTGTAGTCGCTTCTCGCATTTTCTTTTTAATTGAGCTTATGTACTTAAGTCTATGATAGATTGAAGAAGGAAACTGCTAGGCAACAGGAAATACACTGTCTTTTCTGTATAGATTAATAGATTATCAAACTTTGTTTGAATGAAAAAACTTCATGGTAAACTGTTTAATGTTTCTGTTCTGTATAGGTGCTCCGAGTTCAGTTAGCAGGGTAGGCAGCCCATTGAGCAGAAGCAGCAGCCCCAATAACAGCCCTAAGGGCACAGGTCGGAAACAGGTACGTCTGCGTCTGCCTCAGCTTGGCAGCAGGCACCGTCTCTCCAACAGCAAAGAAAACCTGGACGGCAGCAGCAGCAATTGCTGTAAGGATAATGGATCCGAGCCAGAGCCCGGCATGGTAACAGAGGCGGAGCCTCACAGAGCAGGAGCTACTCCAGAGCCCAACACACGGGACTCTTCTTGGACATTGGTTCCTAGTACTGACTGTGATGTCATTACGAACGGTCTAAGCCAGGACAACAGCCAGATCAATGGCCAGACAGACGTCAACACAGAGCTAGAAAGCAAATCTCACCAAAGAGATGAAGTCTGTCTTGAGCCAATATACAATTTATATGCAATCTCGGTAGGTTTTTCCTGTTTACCCAAATGGTCCAAAACTATTAGATTATTATTTGGTGGTTTTGATGAGTGTGGATGAAGGTGATGGACTTTATTGAAAAAGGGGCAAGTCATATTTATTGTTCCTTTGCAACAAACATTCCAAAAAAAAACTTTTAATATATGTAATAAGAATAGAATAGAATAGAAGTATTCTGCAGATTCTTGCCCAAACATGGTATGTTTAATTTTTTTTCAGTGCCATTCAGGGATCATGGGAGGAGGGCACTATGTGACCTACGCTAAAAATCCTAATGATAAATGGTACTGCTACAATGACAGCAGCTGCAAGGTAACATGGCTTTCTGTGCTTGTGACCTTTTATATTAAAATGATACACATTCATTCTTTCTAATTCTCCCCACTTACTTTCTTGAAAAATAAAAATACACATATATTATAGAGTGTGTATGGAAAGGTAAATGTGTGATGAGTACAAAAGCCTGTTTAATATATTTGGAAATATACTGATTCTTGATATGAAAAAGCAAATGATGACTCTTCAAATGATGAAAAAGAGAATTTTGGCTCTATTGTGTCTATAAAGAGAAGAACCACTACAAATTAATATTTGCAGTGTAAATCTTTTTTTTATTTTTTATTAATCCACTTTATCTATACAATTAAACATTAGAGGCATCAGTGTTTATTTCCAGAAACCCTTATTGTCACATTCGTAAACACGAGGATATTGATCTATATACCTGTCAACATTGGGATTTGAAAATAAGGGATATCCGTCCGCCAAAACAAATACAAAACCGGAGGCGCCTTTATTTTACTTATACTTTGCTTCTGAGAAACTACAGGATTAGAGGAAAAAGTCGTTTGACACACACTATGAGATTCAGACTAAATAATAATCTATGTATCAGGACTAGAAGTTAGATTAGATTGGAACAACCCGTGGCTTTTGATCCACATTCCTATGTGAGCAGTGCTTTTCCAATATCATCTTCTTCTTCTTCTTCTTCATCCCCTTTCGGCTGCTCCTGTTAGGGGTCGCCACAGCGGATCATTCTTCTCCTCACTACCCTGTCCTCTACATCTGCCTCTTTCACCCCAACCAGCTGCATGTTTTCCCACCACGTCCATAAACCTCCTCCTTGGTCTTCGACCTCTACTACCTCCAGCTCCATCTCCTGTCTTTTTGACAACGTCACTGTCTCCAAACCGCACAACATAGCAGGTCTCACTACAGTGCTATAAACTTTCCTTTTCACTCTTGTAGAGACTCGCCGATCACAAATGAAAGTGTTTTTTCAATATGAAGTATATAAAAACTGTGACTGATCAGAAAAGATATCCGAAGTGGGATTAAAATAACTGGGATTTTTAATGCAGCTATTGGACAACTCTAATCCTTCTCTAGCTGATTTCCCATCGGTTGCCATTATGTTGTCGTACTGCCACCTAGTTTTCATGTGCAGAATCACAACAGTTCACACTTTACTGAAGACGGTTTTCAATCCTGTGTGAAAAAAGGATAATGTCTATAAATGCCTGATGTGGAGACGCTGTGCATTTATTAGTAAAAATTACATTTACCATCTAAAAAAATAATTATTTTACTACGTTCTATTATGTTGCAAATAAATATTTTAATATTCATCCTATTATGAATCTGGTTTAATAAATAACACTTGTACTCTTTTATTTGAGACAAATGTATGTTAGGTTTCTAATAATTAATAGCTATTTAACAGGATGATTATAATAAGAGAAAATTTTACTTTTGTACCCCACATATACGTGGCTTTATATAATTTTAAAAAAATCTTTTACACTGTATATTATATATATTTACATTGCAATGATTTTTCTTAATATCAATCTTCAATAATTAACATGTCTAATCTAAAATAATTTAGCAAAGCTAAATAAATTTTTTTTCCTTGTTGCCTCTTTCTCATTCAGGAGGTACACTCAGAGGAGATCGACACGGATTCAGCTTACATTCTCTTTTACGAACAGCAAGAAGTGGATTATTCTCAGTTTCTGCCCATGACTGATGGCAAAAAAATGGCTGACACTACGAGCATGGATGAAGATTTTGAGTCGGACTACAAGAAGTACTGTGTGCTTCAGTGACAGCCTGTACTCATCTACATTTAAAGCACTTAATGACTTTGTCACTATCTCAGCCCATGTGCAGTGCAGACAGTGTGGCCAAGTGGATATGTCTGGTCAAGACTTTGGAGCTGCTCTTACCGAAGCACAGAGATCAGCTCCAGACTGAAGAATCTCCACCTTCTACTGTTGCCCCCTGACTCAGTAACACATTCTCCTGTTTTAACCACTAAATGAGTAAAAAGATTTGGAGAAAAAATTGCCAACTGAACAAAATGGGTCCTGGACCAAAAAAAAGAGCGATTTCTTTAACATTATTGTGAATTAACAGAACTCAGTCCAAATCTGGAGCATCTCATCGTTATAGGGAAATTATATTTATGTATTTACATTTTCAAGAGGTTTTCTTAAGGAGGAGGAAAGCTCTCATCTTTCATATACTTGTTTTGTATTTTTTTATATTTATATAATTAAATGATTAGCAGAGCTTTTTTTGTTGGCCAAACACATTAGAACAGTACCAACATTATCCACCAGTTTTTTTCTAAAGACATTTCTACTGGGTTAGTGCAATGTTTAGTTCTGTACTACAAAGTCTTAAAAGACTTGAACAGACATTAAACACTACCTCTCCTTTTTTCCAGTTTATCAGCTTAACGTTTATAAGACAGTATTACACTTTACACCTCCACTTAAACAAGCCCGGAATATCTTTTGGTAATGAATCAGGTTCCAAAAAATTACCAGCCAAATCTGCATTCTAGATATCACCACCAACGTCTCTTATATTTTCATATTTTCATTTATTTGTAATTTTTTTTTCTCCATTTTTTAATATTAAGCCAGTGTCTATCGAAAATCCAGTTTAACTCAAAGGAGAGTTTTAATTTGACAATCTTTTATATTTTTCTGTAATTATTTATTTTAACGTGACTGATCTCATTGGCTTATCTGAGAGCAATCAGTCTGTCCTATTACTTTTTCCTACCTCCCATCATGAGTGTTCTGGATTTTTGATTGTTCTTTGTGTTCTCACTTCATTTCTATGTTTCCATTAACATACATCTCTGTTAATGGTAGCCAAATGCATGTATAGCTGATGAGTTTTCTTTCATAAAAGAGATTCACTTTTTCAAGCCAAAGTTTTATCAGATGGTGTGCTGCTATGTCAAATTCGCACCTTTGTGGCTTCTCTGAAAGAACACCTCAGCCTCATGCGGCCCTGTGCCAGAAAAAAAAAAAAAAAAAGCATCGTCAACGTGACTTGCTTCAACTTGTGTGTCTTAATGCCAAGATAGTAGCAACTCTTCATATAAACACTGTGAAGGGAAATAAAACAGTGAGTCATTTCTTTCCCCTTTTATGGCTTCGAAACAGCCCAACATAAGTTCTTGTTAAGCCCTGTGTCAGATCCATAAATGATAAAGTGCTACATCTTGTACCATTCGCCAGTGTTCTTTCTACGTTTTCCTAATCAAGGGTATTTATGGTGGGTGGCGTGATAGTGTAGTGGTTAGCACGGTCGCTTCACAACAAGAAGGTCCCGGGTTCATTTCCCGGGCCAAGGATCTTTCTGTGCAGAGTTTGCGTGGGTTTCCTCCAGGTATTCTGGCTTCCTCCCACAGTCCAAAAAAACCAACATGGTTGATTGGTGATTATAAATTTCCCATAGGAGTGAATGTGTGTTATGTGTGGCCCTGCAATGGACTGGTGATCTGTCTTTGGTGTACCCCTGTCTCTCACCCTATGTATGCTGGGGTAGGCACCAGCAGACCCCCGTGACCCTGAATTAGGGAATAAGCTGGTAAGAAGATGAATGAATGAATGAATGAATGAATGAATGAATGAATGAATGAATGAATGAATATTTATGGTCTTTAGCAATGAAAAGGATTTCAGAAACGAGATCTAGTTATTTATGGATCCTTTGATTTCCTTGACAGCGATTGGATTTTTTTATCTTATAAAATCTATTGATAATTTCTCTTCTTGTACACATACTTGGACACCGAATGGTTTGCTCCTTTTAGTTAAACTGGAATTTTTTTTCTCTGCTTAATACACACAAATTAATACACTTTTTCTTCGATACAGGGATAATTTCTTAATAACTCCAAGAACCGCGATCAACTGGTTGTGCAATCAACTACTGATATCTCGATTCATCATGTGATCATGTGAAATGTATTAATTTGCCTAGCTTTATTTTGTACAGCGTTTAAAGAATACAATGACATTGCACTGACATCAGATGTACAGAGGTTTTGTAAATATGCCTTAAAAAAAAGATGTATTTGACAATGAAGTGTAAAAATGTAGTTGTATATGGAGTGACGTTGTCAATCTCTAACAATTATTTGAGCAACCGATTAAATCCTGCCAATGCAATTAAAAGAACTGTTGTTGTTGTTGTTGTTGTTGATGTTGTTGTTGTTAGTGGAGGTTCTTCTTTTTAATTGTTTGCAAAATGTTGGCTGTTTTTTTTTTGTTTGTTTGCATGTTTGTACTGGTTTTGCAGAGAGCAGCAGGGGCTGTCTGCGAGGAAAGGAAACCACAACATTGTTAATGTTCTAAATGCTGCTCAACTTCCCCAAAATCAAGCCGAAGCAATGCATGTAAGTGTGGTATGTTATGGTATATACGTTAGTAAGCCTTAATCTTGTAGGTTTGAAAGCTAACGCTCTGAACTTGATCTGTGCATGGGAGAAAGTGAGAAGGAAATGAAAGTGTATTCTGCACTAATGCCACATCTCCTTCCCATCGGTGACTCAACCATCTCGAGAGCATCAGGTTTCCATGTGCTCTCCTACAAGACTGAAGTGACGGTAAGTTTTAGTTTCTTTGACCCTTTGTTAAATTTATTATTTATTATTAGTTGGGTTTTTTTTTTTTAGTAATTTAGGTGTTTTGTCAAGAATTAAATAGTAAATTAAATTGACTTAAGTTGTATACGTTTATGTATTGTGAATCAAGAGGATTTTGTTTTTGGATGAAAAAATTCTAGTAGGGACATTTCTTTCATTTAAAAGACAATAAACTTTTACTGTATCATCTTTGGATTCAGTTTAATGGAAATGCTCATTTAACTTTTAATGAACATTTATCATTATACGTTTTAGAAGCTGCATTTATTCTACACTGAAAATGAGACTAGATGGTCATGACTTTTAATGTTGGGCTCTTTTTTTTTTTTTTCTTGAATTAAATAAATACTACAGTGCATCTATACTCTGGATCACATAAAACTAAACTGAAAATAAAAAAATATATTATGGGTTTTATAAGGGTCTCTCTCTGAACTAATTAACTTTTTTGTGTGTGTTTATTAGTAGCAGGAAAAAATGCTGACTGTTTAATAAAAAAAGAGAATAATATTTATTGTAAAGTTGCCTAAAACTTTATTACTTCCAAGAAAGAAACACGTATTATAAATTATCCACATCGTTTTCTGCAGAATGTTTATCTAGGACCTTCAGCAGGTTTGCTCAAATAAAATAAACTAAAAAAAAACATTCTCCATTTTCTAGAGTTTCTAGTTTCTCGAGTGTTTCACATTTATCAGACCTTTAATACCGAATTTAATTCCAATCCTTTAAAAAAGAGGTTGCAAAAGATTTTATTTTATACAAAAGGTATTGGAAGAAAAGTATAACATTTATTATTTATATATGAAACAGTTCATGGTGTGACTATGATGCCCTATATTAGTGCTGCTGGATTGTGTGAAGCAATCATCCCAGTCCACTACGGAGAAACGAAATGTCTTCTAATTCAACAAAATATCTGTCTGATCAAGCCACAGGTAAGTGTGTTGTTAAATATACTGTAAAAGAATTAAAAATTACAAATAGGCGATGGATAGAAAAGATTTTATTCATAGCAATTTGCTTAATAAGCAAATTTCATCATCTGCAATGTAAACAGTGACATTAGTCAGAGATGCATGTGATAAATGCTGTAGAGATGCCTTTAAAATACTGAAATTCCACAAAATGATATGAACAGTTATAACAAAACAAAGTCAGCATTTGTATGAGTATCTACTAGCTAGACGTTTACATGATCAGCAGCTTATATGATCATTCAAATATATTAACCCTCTCAGTCATTTTTATTTTGTATGTCATGCATCTAAAATTCATCAAGGTGATGCAGTGGTTAGCACGGTCATCTCACAGCAGGAAGGTCCCAGATTCGTTCCTCCCACAATCCAAAAACATTAGGTTGATTAGTAATTCTAAATAGCTTTTAGGAGTGAGTGTGTGGTTATTTGTCTATCCTATTAAAATAAAAGAAATTTCAAATGTTAGTTACTATAGTTAGTTACAATTAGTAACTGTAAGAGGGAAATGTGAGACCTTTTTTTCTTTTTTTTAGCGAAGCAGTTGGGAGTTAGGGGCCTTGCTCAGGGGGCCAGCAGAGGCAGCTTTGCTGTGCCTTGATAATATATTATATTAATATACCTTTTTTCCAAAAAGCAGTGGGAAGACAAACAAGGGACTATTGAACAACCAACACAACAGTTTTCTTGTTGTGAACAGGAATTTGTAGGTTGCTGTTGCCTACAAACAAAGACAAGCAGGAATGTTTTTAAAAATATACAGGTGGTGAACAACAGTTAGATCAACATGGAGATCTGGATAGGATATCAAGATCTTAATTCAAACAGAT
>JAOTRA010000037.1:5761141-5774928 GCA_026260255.1 Pseudolaguvia tuberculata | reverse complement strand
AAATATAATGTATATTTGTAATGTATATTATTAAGTTTTTTTTATTTATATAGTATGCTTTACATGACTGCCATTGTGTTAAAACCGAATTTTAATGTGTATAAATGTTATTGTATGTGTAAATAAAAATGGTTTTAATTTTTTTTTTTAAATATATTTTATTTCCTTATGTTTGGGTACGTATAGAATGTAATTAGCTCGCACAGAAGAAAAAAAATTAGAGCCATTTTCGAAATCCTTTTAGAAAACGTGGTAATCTTCTTCTAAGTGAATTACAAGTTTATTGTGGTGTGTTGAGGAAACTTCATGTTCATGCTTGGCCTGGTTTGATTTCCTGTCATGCTTCATTATGTAACTTTGAGCATCATTCTGTTTTCTGTTATAGCTGCTTGCAGTCTGGATCTTCTCCACCTCATTCTCATTGGTATCTCAGGTCTCACTGTTCTCATCATGCTTTCAAGTGGTATCATGTGCTTCAAAAAGTAATCAATGCATCTTTGCTTAGATAGTTTTACAACTATATAACAGATTTTTCTAACACACACCCCTTTTTTTGATCATTTTATTTTCACGCTGCAGATATAGATCGCTGAATAAGACTATACAGCAACTTAGACGGGGAAAGTCTGTTGTTCCTGTTCTTCCTCATGAATCTCTTCCTTTATCTCCCACTTCTCCTCAATCAATGTTGGTAATGCCATCGCTAGACGCGTCAGCAGAAACACACCAACAGGCACAGCACAGCAAAACAATTAATCGATTACTATGGCGACCATCACAACAGGTTCGAAGTATTGTAATTTAATCACTTTTTTTCTGTTTTATTAATATTTTTTTATTAATAATAAAATAAAGGCAGAATGACTCATGTCAATGCTGCGTCTTTAGAACCCACAGGTTGCAAGAACAGATCTGAAACTGATCCAGCTAATCAAAGCAGGAAGAGAAGGTGCTTTCTACAAGGCAAGGATGTTGCGGGGAACTTGCAAAGGTCACTCACTTGTCACCTGTAAGATCGCAAAGGAAGGTATTCTTCTTAAACTCTACTCTTTTTTTTTTCACTAATCCTGCCCTTGCTCAGGTGGTTTTGGAAAACTACCTGAAATTTTGCTTCAAGTTGATCGGCCTGAAAAGTCACTATACAATTTAGAACTACCAACATTTATTACAACACTTGTAAAATAGTAATATAACGTCTCCATAACGTGCGATTCATTCTAGGTCACAAATCAAGCACAATCACAGTCAGCATTTTAGAATCACTAATCAACCTAATATTTGTAGGCTGTGGAAGGAAACTGGAGTACCCAGAGAAAACCCACACAGAAAGATCCCTCACCCTCTTGATGTAAGGCGATTGTGCTAACCACTACGCTAACACACCGTCACTCTCCATGTTTTCATTTAAAGGAGACATCATATTTCATGTTTTCTTAGTTTAGCTTGAGTGCACTTTGGTATTAGCAAAACAGGAAGACACATTTATATCCCTTGGCTGCGCCCGTTAGGGGTCGCCACAGCAGATCACCCCTGTGATCCGCACATTTAGCTTGGTGCGTTTTTTCACTGGATGCCTTTCCTAATAATTCCTAAGGCTGCACTGGTTTGTGCAACCCTTATGGCTGGGTTTTTATGGGCAATGTATACTCACCAATGTACATGTTTTTGGATTGTGGGAGGAAACCCAAGCAAACAAGGAGAACATGCAAACTCTGCACAGAAAGAACCATCTCGCTGGTCCCATTCTTTTTGTCTTAGTGTGTATAAAAAGAACCTTCCATTATATAAAAAATATTTGTTAAAATCCAATATTTTAATTCTTGTCATTATTTCGCCGTGTGGTATTTAAGCTCCAAAGTTCTATTCCATTTTTATATAGACCAAACTAATTATTAATTATGTGACCGTCCCTAATAGGTGTCCCTTCAAAGCAACTGGAGACTGAGGTATCGATTATGAGGAAGCTGGTGTATCATAAGAATGTACTTCAGCTGCTGGACTGGAACACTGCTGAGGGTAAGTGTTCCATCAGACCATTAGAGTCTCTTTTTAACTCAGCAAGTCAAATGCAGCTCTTACAAATGATGTGCAGACCACGAAGACATTTAAGATGAAATTCACCCCAAGTTGTTGTGCTTAATGATCTTGTTCTTAGAAGCAGAGGACACTAAAGTATTACCAAGACCATTTTTAAGTGTTACCTAAACAAACAGATTTTTATACAAAATTATATCAAGAATTCCTTTCAGGCTTGTTGTATTTCTTTAATAGTCTCACCACCATTGCTCAGCTGTTCACTGGTGGAGGCTCAAAGCCATTTTCATTTCACTCTGGATAAGGCCGTCTGCCAAATACTATAAATGTTCAGCCGACCTTGATTGTATCATTGCGTTTTAACTTAGTAGTTGTTGTTTTTTTCTTTTTCTTCAGAGCCCTTTGTGTTGATTATGGAGCTTGTGAGTTATGGGACCCTGCGCAGTTTTGTGCAAACACATCATGATAAGCTGAGTGCTGAACCTGAGATCCAGAACCTTTTCACTATCGCCTCCTATCATATTGCTTTGGCCATGGAACACTTGCGCTCTAAAATGGTATTTTCAGGTCTCAAAAAATACTACAGTTTACGCTTGTACCTTTAATAATTATACTTTAATCATAATTAATTGGAAATCTATAAACTCTTTCTTGAAATTATAGATAGACAAAAGAGCAGATGTTTAAAGTTGTTCTGTATGGGGTTTTCATTGTCAGCTGATTACCTTCACCAAATAATTTATTTAAAATACCCCCAGAGATTTTAAGTATCAATTTTATTTTAATAGCACATTTACATGTTTACTTTAAAAATGATTTATTTATCATTTTTTAAAAATGTATTTATTTATTATTATACATTTGAAATGTCATATTAATGCAATGCAAACACATTTTTTGGATATTGTGTCACATGGCACAATTTAAAAGAAATAATTCATATTTTTGTTTACACGTTACATTTAATTTAGTAAATATTTACTCCCGAACCTGGGCAGCACGGTGGCGTAGTGGTTAGCGCGGTGGTTCACAACAAGAAGGTCCTGGGTTCGATTCCCAGGCTGGGGATCTGTCTGTGCTGAGTTTGCATGTCCTCCCCGTGCATGTGTGGGTTTCCTCCAGGTACTCCGGTACATTAGGTTGATTGGGGAGTCTAAATTGCCCATAGGAGTGAATGTGTGTGTTGTTTGTCTTTGTGTGGCCCTGTGATGCACTGGCGACTCCCCTGCCTCTCACCCTATGTGCGCTAGGATAGTCTCGAGCCAACCCCGTGACCCCAAATTAGGAAATAAGCGAGTAAGAAGATAAATGAATGAACTCTTGAACCTCCTGTTATTCTTTTTCAAATCATCTGGGATTTTGGGAAACCTGAAACCTTGTTTGTAAAGGATAAGATGAACGAATCGTGTCTGATGTGAACAGTGATCTCTCCGGTTCTCATCCCTGCATGAAACTTATTTTATTGAAATGTTATTTTGACCAAAATCTATTTTTAGATCAAAAATAACATTTTGTTTATACATACAGCATGAAATTATCCTCTGTCCTCCCAGCAAATTGAAAATAAGCAAAACAAAAAGTACAATGAATAAAAGCAAATAAAAAGTATTTTGTTTGTGTGCTGAAATGACAGGACTTGCTGTTAATTTGTATGTTGTCAAATATTTAGAACAGTCTCTATAGTGCAATAGGGACATAGATTAGTTTCGAAAATGCGCACTTCTTTTTTCTCAGTGGAAAGTCGGCCAACAAATGTATAACATGTCTAAGATACATCCATTGTCTGTGCAGGTGATACACTGTGACCTTGCTTTAAGGAATATCCTGGTGAGCCGTTTCCCCTGGGAAATCAAAGTGGCTGAATTTGGTCTGGCCCGAGATTTGACGCGTATGAAAAGTAGACGCAGCACCAGGAAAAAGCACCACAGGGTCAGATGCTGGGCTTTACCAAATATAGACCAGGCAAATATAGGCTTTACCAAATATTTTATATTAATCAACCAGCAGTTAAAAGTGTCACTGTCTTTAGGAACGTGTGCCCTTGCGCTGGTATCCTCCTGAATATTTCCGAAACAGCTATTACAGCTTCAAGGGGGATGTGTGGTCTTTCGGTATCGTGTTATGGGAAATACAGACATTTGGTGAGCTGAGCCTAATAATAGAATTTTTGATTAGATCACTCGTAGTAAAAACCTGATTTAAAACCCAGAATAAAATTAATACATGATTTTCTCTTGTAGGCAGTTTACCCTATCCAAATTTGGAGACTTCGGATCAAGTGGTATATCATATTTGTGCTGGAACCAGAAATGTAGGACCTGACAGCTGCCGACCAGAGATGTAAGATTTTGCGTCATTCGCTTTTTACTTGCTGTTGCTCTACAGAAGTGTGGAAGGAAATTGTTCTAGGAAGGATTCTAAATTGTCCAATTGTGACCCTGAGATGGACTGGCAACCTGTCCAGGGTGTACCTCTGCCTCTCGTCTTATGTGTGCTGGAATAGGCTCCAGCAGACCCCCGTGACCCCGAATTAGGGAATAAGCGGTTAAGAAGATGAATGAATAATAAATGCACCTTGGTTTGATTTGTAAGCATTGTATCTTTTTTATTTAATCAGGCAGTAAACATTTTCCATAGTACAGATTGAAGCATTAAAGTATATATTTCTTAAATAACATCTACAAGTAGGTGCACCCCAGTTGGCCCCTATTTTTGCACCAGGATGTGAGAATTTAAAATGCATTTACTTGACAAACACCCAAAAACTACAGGACAAACCCTTCCTTTGAATAGACACTCATGTCTTATATTTTACCATACAGACTGCATATAATGAAGGACTGCTGGCTGGAGCCTTATACTGCCAGACCATCCTTTTCTGAACTTGTCAAAATTTTGGAAAGTACCATTGAAAATGATTTGGTAGGTGTTTTTTATAATCACTCAGTTTAACATTTGCATCATTATCACGGTAAATAACAAATATGCAAATTTTGTGTTTCAGGATTATGTGGATGTCGTAGACCAAAGACCTACGAGTATAGCAGGAGACTGAATATTCATCTTTCTAATAGAAACGGTGTCTTTACAGGGCTTCAAAAGGACTCGCTTAATTGTTTACCATAGAAAGGATCTGACTGATAGCAATGTAGATGCAGAGTCAAGTCACTTTTATTTATATGGCACTAATTTAATGATCGTGGTTGTTTCAAAGCAGTTTTACAGAATCAATAACAATTCATTGTAAACTCACTCTGTTCACATTCAAATTCATGGTATTTGGCAGACGTCCTTTTCCTTACATTTATTTTTTATTTATTTAAATAACTGGGCAATTTGCAGCCTTGCTTAGGAGCCCTGCAATGGCTCCTTGGTGGTGCTGGGAATCAAACTCTGATCTTCCCATTATCAGTCCAACACCTTAACCACTGTTAGCACCACATCCCCACTTGAGTCTAACTCATATCAATAAATTAAGAGGCGACACAAGCAAGAAACCAAAACTCCATCAGTGACAAAATAATGAGAAACAAAGGTTGTGAGAATAATGAGAACCCAGATTCAGGAGGAGAGCGGGGCGTCATGGAGACGATCATGACTCCACATTCTGTCTACATTAACACAACAAGTAAACATGGTGAAACTCATTCATTCATTCATTCATTCATATTCTTACCCGCTTATTCTCTAATTCGGGGTCAGGGGGGTTTGCTGGAGCCTATTCCAGCTCACATAGGGAGAAAGGCAGAGGTACAGCCTGAATGGGTTGCCAGTCCACCGCAGAGTCACACATAGACAAACAACCATTCGCACACACATTCATTCCATTTTAGAACCATCAACCAACCTAATGTACAATTTCTTTGGACTGTGAGAGGAAACCCACACAAGTGCAGAGAGAACATTCAAACTCCGCACAGAAAGATCCCCTGTATTATCTATCCCTCTGTATTATCTAATAGGCTAACAGAGGTGTTGTGGTGTTAAAGTTAAACTGGTGTTTGAAAAAAATGTTGTAGGCTGATGGAATGGGTGGATCTTATTAAGTGCAACTTTGAAACACATTTGAGTTGTTTCGAATGGTTTGTGAGCATCATCTTCTCGTTCTCCTTTCGGCTGCTTCTGTTAGGGGTCGCCACAGCGGATCACTCTTCTCCACACTACCCTGTCCTCTACATCTGCCTCTTCCACCCCAACCTCCTGCCTCAGTGTCTTCCCTCACCACATCCATAAACCTCTTCCTTGGTCTTCCTCTTCTCTCTCTGCCCAGCATCCCCATCCTCATCCTCAGCATCCTTCTACCAATATACCGCATGCCCCTGCTCTGCACATGTCCAAACATGCACAGTTAATTCTCTTTTGTCTTTTTTACAGCACTGTGTTTATTAAAATATATATATATATATAAAACGATGGTAGTGGTATTGTGTTAACCCAGTAGGGGAAAAAGGTGCAAATGACGATAACTTATCTCCTGCCATAAGTTTGCCCCTTTTATACTTTGATCTCTGACGTCACCTAATATTCAGTCTCAGCCCCGTCCAAACGAGTTCAACAGCCAATAGGTGGAGAGAATACCGGCGGCGTGAGGCGACGTTGCTATGCCAGTTTCCCTCCTTTAAAACCTCGTCACGAGTTGTTTTTTTCTTTTCTTTTTTTATTTAAACGTGGTGAAATGTTTCTCCGGTTTTTAGAAATTATATTTTTCTTTTATTTCGCGTCCCACATTCCTATCACTCTCTTCATTGATCTCCAAGCACTACTACCAGAACACGTGTATCCTCAGGCTGTAAGTTCGTCCTGAAATTGTTCCGTTCATCCGGAACTTCAACTGGGAATTCCGAGTCTGGATATAATGATCTATTTTTTCCCCCTCAGTTGAAAGACGTGCTGCGCTGGTATGCGGCCGAATTCCGGGACCCCATGGTGGTGGAAGCCCCGATGTGGTTTACAGCGTTTATATTTTGTGAAGCACTTGTTCAGTTGCCTTTCTTTCCTGTAGCAGCATATGCTTTTTTCAAAGGTCAGTGAATCGCCATTTCATCTGATCTGCAGCTCGACCTTCTACATTCCAACCTGATTTCCAGCAGTTTCATATGCCAATGGTTTTCTTCTTCTACTACTACTTCTCCTTTCAGCTGCTCTTCTCCACACTATAGCGTGTCCTCTACATCTGTCTCTTTCAGCCCAAAACCCCAACTACCACATCCATAAACTTCCTCCTTGGTCTTCCTTTTTTCCTCCTGCCTGACACCTCCATCCTCAGCATTCTTCTACCAATATACTGCACGTCCCTCCTGTGCACATGTCCAACTTCTCTCACCTTTGTCTCACTCACCGTCCCTTAAATAAGCTCATTTCTAATCCTGTCCATCCTCGTCACCCCCAATGAAAATGTCCTATATTAAAGACTTTTTATCTTTATAGGCAACTGCAAATGGATCCGGACACCAGCAATCATATACTCTGTGCACGTAGCCACCACTTTAATACCCATCCTAGGTCACATCTTATTCCATAACTTTCCAGTGTCACCCATTCCTGGTCCACAGACATCCAAGGAGAGATGGATACTGGTGGGTGTATATGCCCCATATCTTCTCATTCCCGTTTTACTTCTCCTCACAATGCTGTGCAGCTCCACCTATAAATCTACAGCTAAAGGTGCCAATGTTTCATCCTTCAGCAAGAAGCGGAAATAAAAATTTTTTTTAAAGGATTGTTTATCCTTTTCTTGCCGTTTGTTTTATCATTTATTCTTTGATAATAAATGATACTTTTAACAAATTTATTGCATGAGTAATCTCTTATCACCACTACAGAGCTGAAAGGAGAAGGAGACAGAGGTGTAGACATTCATCCAACCATCCAAATTATCTGTCACAAACATGATTATACCCAACCTATCCTATGGTCTATAGCCACTAACCGGGGTCATCGGGGATGTGCTGGATTTTATCCCAGCGGTCATTTGGTGAAAGGCAGGGGTAGAACTTGGACAGGTTACCAGTTCATCAAATACAAATAAACCAGATTCAGACATGCGTGTGTAAAATAGTTTTATTCAAATATACTTAATGTTTAACATTTGTCTTTTTCTTACCATAGGTAACATTTACAATTATTATTAAAATCCTTGACAAAAGAAATGCACTTGTTTGGTTATAAAATTTCCAGAATTTTTAAATTGTACCTCTTTTTGTGGTCCCATGAACAATCGATAGTGTTAAAGCTTTTAAATGACAGGAATATAACACACACACAGGAAAAAAAACACTTGAGTCTCAGTCATTTGATCATTTCTAGCAAAATTCAGATACTGTATTACCTGGTAGCAAAAATTATTAAAATATGATTTACAGAACAATTCTGTATAAATAGTATAAATATTTACATTTTAATATAAATATTAATGCCTTATTTTTGGAACAGGTGCATTACATGTGATTTGGGGGGGGGGGTCACAAGTTTACATTAATTTTCATTCACATAATCACAAATGAGAATCCCACTTCATAGGAGTATATTCTTCCCCTCCCCCGAGCAGCTGCATGGCATCATATGTTCTGATGAAAGACGATCATTTCTGCAGCATAAATTGGTCAATAAATTCATTCTGCTCTGCTTCGACTTTGGAAAGGGCTTCATATTCAATCCTGTACCTGTGAAAACAGAGATTTGAGAACTTGAGAAGGGTGCCTTGTGTGCATAGACAGTTAAGCACAGAATGCAATAAAAAAAACTTGAAGACAAAAAGGTGATTAAACCTTTCCAGCTGCATCCTCTTCTCTGCAATGAGAGCCTGGAGCTGCTGCTGCTGAGCCTCTCGCTGCTTCGCAACCGATTTCAGCAGATTTCTAGCACCTATTGCCTGTTAGGTAATCCATGAATGTTAGGTTCATACAAACCATCATTCGAATTTTAAATAAATATAGCTTACTTTCATTTTTTCTTGCTCCGCTTCCTTGGATAATTCATCCACCATTTCGATAAGTCCACCCACTATCTTCTGAAACTGGCCAATTTCTGTTAAGAAGGAAACAAAACTAATTCTGTCAAATTGTCTACCCTTTTAACCAGCAGTATTTTCCCTTGGTTAGTTATCCTGTTATTCTATTTGTTAGAGAAACAACAGGACCACCAGTTCATCCTTACCCTATATGCGCAATGTTGTTAATAAAGGTGCACAAAACTCCGGACACTGACCCAAGTACAGGGTCATCACACTTAAAACAATACTGCCCCCATATTTCTAATGTTCTGGGATGCACTACATCAACAGATTAAAATGGACATTCATTTTGATCTACTACTGACTTAAATCAATTATTAGATTTAATGAAGAAAAATAAAGGACAGGAGCAGAACTTGAGGATAACCAGGGCTACCATACACTGAATCCTGGTCACTTTAACTGTCATGGTCACCAGTCCATCACAGGGCCACACATAGATGAACAACCACACACATAATTTAGAGGTACATGTTTTTGGACTTTGGGAGGAAACCGATGCAAGCATAAAGAGAACATGCAAGCTCTGCAGCCCAGGAATCAAACCCGGTAACTTCTTGTTGTGAAGCGACCGTGCAAACCACTATACCACCACCACCACCACCACCACCACCACCTGTCATTTTATTTCAGGTTATTGTTAGATCCATGTCACAACACGACCCTTTGAGATGGAGTGTTTTTGGGTCAAGTACCAAATTTCCACATTAAATGTTAACTTTTAGCGACACAAATTTTATCTACTTAATAATTTCCTGCGACTATTTAGGCTAAAATCCTAGCACAGATATGAAACTTACTCTCCACAAAGTCTTTGCATTCCTCTTTCAACTCGCTGGTCTTCTGCGAAACATCTGGATCGAGTATTCGTAACTTGTTAAGCTCATCGAAATGAAGTCCAGCATTTGCGAGTGGATCTTTATCCATGATCAGCACACAGGACCTGGTGGGATTTCATCATACAGGCTTTAACAGATCAAATCCATTGAACAACAAGTCAGTTAATCCAATCATTTAATAAAGTAAACGAGAAATAAATTGGTGTCCGGAAGAACACAGCAGAAAAAGTCCAGAAACTTATTTTGGTAGCTGTAAAAAAAAAAAAAAATCTGCAAAACAAACACCCGGAAGTAAACAGTCATTTGTGCCACATCAAATACCGGCTGATTTTAGCTATTAGCCAGACAGCTAAAAACAATACGGCTAGTCAAAGTAAGTCTAGCTAACATGCTAACAACTATTTGCGTTGGGTGACCAATCATATATAAGAAGCTGCGTGTTAAACACTAAAAAAGACGCAATTTTACCTCAACGGAAAAGTCCAGCGCAAGTCGTGTCGGCTAAAACCCGCAGCCCTTCGGCACAATGACCGAGTCCAGCTGATGATACTCCTCCTCCATGCTACTGTGGCCCGAGTGCCTTGGAGACGTCGGTGGGTCGTACCACTTAGACATAACAGGGGAGAACGATCAAATTTATGTAAAACTAATGAAGTAAGCAAACTTCTTTGTTTATTTATTACCTGTAAATATAATTTAATAGTTGTTTATACATCTGACGAGTCATTGTATATATATAAAAATTAATAAGTAACATCATGTTATTCAATGTACATGAAAGTATTTACACTTGGCGCTTTCCAAGATGAACTGATCAGCGCAATAAAAGAACAGTTTTCACAGCAGAACTGATTAGAATGATTATAGCTCTGGATATAGTCACTTCTTAGTTCTCCTTACAGTCAACTAATCTTAAAAATACAGAAAAGAAAGTTTACGAGGAACAGTTTGAGGGGTCAGAGAGGTAGAAGGATCTCAACACAACAGGTTACAGCCAAGTTTCCACACATTACTGTTAAAGATGTCATCAGCAATAAACCTTACACAATGTTTATTATTTTGGATTCTTTTTGTAGTAAAAGCTATATAAACTAACAAGAAAAAAATAATTAAACGTGTATTTTTAATAAGGGATAAATGGTGGTTAAGGCGTTGGACTGACAGCGGTTCGATTTATACCACCAAGCAACCACGGTGGGCCCTTGAGTAACTTGCAATCAAGCAATTACGGGTCAAGGGCCTAATAATGGGGGGTTCAGAGGGGTATATATATATATAATGAATATCACGTTTCAATTCTAGAACCAGAAGAACACTGAGCGAGATTAAAATGAAACATTCTGCAAAAAAATGAATATTTTATTATCAAGGTAACAACTTACTAAACTGTCATGTAATTCAATCTTAGATTTACTGTCGTTTTTTATATAAAAAAGGCTGAGGGCCGTAAAACAGTTGGGGTCCACCTCCACCTTCCCTCACCTCGGCTGAGGAGTTAGTACTGTCCCTGTATATTCTAATAATTTTTACAGTAGTCTGAGATTTTCTTTTATTAGATGTTTGTTTGAGAATATACATTGATTACCTTTTTTGTATTGTATTAATGGACCCTCCTGCATCACCACAATCGGTTGTATGATTGTCTTTAGAACTTTAGGTTTCTGTTTGGTAGACCAAGCATCTTTACATTTTTACACTGCAGGATGAAGATGAAGAGACCATTGATACATACTAGAAATTGATACACTAAGATATAGAGGTATATAATACCTTTTTTTGTGTTTAAAAATGAGACATTGTCATTGCTATTTTACAGGACATTGCTGGTGATGTAAATGAAGATGAGGGTCCATCTACCTCCTCCAAGAATCTTAGCAGTGTAAGAACATTTCTGCAGCTATCATTTCTCATGTTAATGTTTAGTCTGTGTTTGCATTACAAACTTCAAAATTTATTTGTGGAATTATTTTGTCTTTGTAGTTGTCTGCCAAAGAGTTGTATAAAGTTCATCTTTTGAGGCAAATTAAAAAATTGACTTTGAAATTGAATTGCTGGAGCAGCAGCTTAAGGTGAGAAACAGTATGTGAACGTTTAATCTGTTATTTGTTAGATGGAATGTAAAGCAATAAATTCACTTTTTTTATTACAACAATTAAAGAAAAAACAAACAGCCTTTGACTCTTAATTGATTTTATTATAAATAATTCTGGCAAATAGTTTTTCGTACCACCCTACCGTCTCTTCAGTCAGCAGGGTTTAACGGGGCATCCATTTGGCCATCTTCATCCATAGTTGGCAGGACCCTCTCACCACTCATTGTGGCGATGTTGTGCAGAACAGCAGATGCAGCTGTAATGTCACATGACCTCTCTGGTCTGACCCTGGGCCCATGTAGGCACTGAAACCTTGCCTTCAAGATGCCAATAGTCATCTCCACTCTGATCCGTGTTCTACCGCGAGCCAGGTTGAATTGTGCCTATGGTCCAGGCTCAGGTTCAGGGTAGGGTGTCATCAGAAATGGCAGACAAGGATACCCTCTGTCCCCCTTTAAGTAACTACTGAGTTGTCCTATAATGGCAGTTAAAGTGCATAATTTACAGAACATTAAAAGCATGACAGTGAATTAAAATTATTATACCTCTGTGAATTTTAGGTTATAACGATGACTCATTAAAAAGTCTGCCATCATGTGAATTTTGGGATATAACGATGACTCCTTAAAAAGTCTGCCATCATGTACATATCACTTGGTCACTTGGGTGGCATCACATATTACTTGTTTATTGGAGAACAGTAATCAGTATGATTTAATGGTTTACACACCAAAAGATTTAACAAATCTAATCTATTGTTAGATGCACATTGATGCTATGCATTAACTTCCTATTAACATCTCATAGCTTCATTGACTGAAGGAGCTTTAATAGGAATGGGGGTTCCATCAATGCCCCAATCACATTTTGGAACCCTGAAATTGAAGGATCTACAATTAGAAACATTGTAATGATTGTGACTGTATTCAGTGTGGAGATATTGATAAAGTAGTTTATGTAATTGAATCCGTGTGAAATAAACTAATGGAAAGGACATCGTGTTACTGTGGAATTCCTCTGTAATGACTATCAGAGGTTTATTGACAGGAAACTGCACTAAAGTACCGAGAAGGCGTTTGAGTGCAACACTTACTGTCCGAACTGCCCCACACACACAGTTGCCTTTCCCACATCTTCGGTATCACCGATGTTCTACAAAAGAAACCCTCCCCGTTACCGAAGGGCAATACAGATTCTGTGCTCGGTGCTAAGCGCTGCTCCGCTATGTGTCCTGGATGTGTCGATAGAAACGGATTTAAAAGATTCCTTAAATAAATGAATAAATCTATAGAAAACCGGTAACGAAACTCCATTAAATATTCATTCGGATACGAAAACACACTGCTACGTGGCGGAAAAGACTAATATAACATACATACTATAGACTATATATATACACTATATAGACTTCTTCTCCTTTCGGCGGATCAATCTTCTCCACACTGCCCTGTCCGCTACATCTGCCTCTTTCACCCCAACTACCTGCAAATCCTCCCTCACCACATCCATAAACCTCCTCTTTGGTCCTAGCCTCCCTCACCTTGTCTCCAAAAAATCCTACATGCGCCGTCTCTCTAATAAACCCATTTCTAATCCTGTCTATCCTTGTCACACCCAATGAAAATCTCAGCATCTTCAACTCTGTCTTTTTGACAACGCCACTGTCTCTAAACCGTAAACATCAATGGTCTCACTACAGTCCTATAAACTTTCCCTTTCACTCTTGCCGAAACTCATCACCTCTGTTCCCTTCACCAACATGACCATTGAAGTCGGCTCCTATCACCAATCTTTCATGTCTAGCTACAC
>JAOTRA010000037.1:5741432-5751597 GCA_026260255.1 Pseudolaguvia tuberculata | reverse complement strand
ATAGATAGATAGATAGATAGATAGATAGATAGATAGATAGATAGATAGATAGATAGATAGATAGATAGATATACAGTGTATATTCATCAGAATAAACAAGTTTGAAATTACATTCATTTTTCCATCTTAAAAAGTAGGTCAAACAAAGGATGGCAAAGGAACTTCCTGTGATGGACACTGAGGAAAGTGATTAGAAAAAAATGTTCATTCTATTACTGTAAATAATCCAGTGGATTTGTGTGAGCAGGAGTTTCCGAATAAGTTCTGCAGCTGAAGCCGTCGGGTATATAATAAATCATTTCGCCACAAAGGTATAGTATATTGTTTACACTGCATGAATAATTACTTACCAAAATGTTTACATTATTCGTAAATAATATTGTTTACATTATTCGTTACACTTATTTTACATTAATAATATCATCTTTGGAAAATGTACCAGAAAATGACATTGCATATAAAAGAATTGAAGATCTTTGTCAAAATGTCAGCTTTTTATAACGTAACGTATATTCATTCATTCATCTTCTAACCCGCTTTTTCCCTAATTAATCACAGGGTCACATAGGGCGAGAAGCAGGGGTACACCCTGGACAGGTTGCAAGTCCGTACAATCACACACACACACACACATACACACACTCACTTCTATGGGCAATTTTAGAGTCACCATGTACATGTTTTTGGACTGTGGGATGAAATCGGACTACCCATGTAAGCACGGGGAGAATATGCAAACTCTGCACAGAATGACTCCTTACCCAGGAATCACATGAGGCAACTGTGCTAACCACCACGCCACCATGCCATCCTAGTTAAAAACAATCACATTCCTTTTTTATAGATGTTTTTTGGGACTTTTGCCGATAATGATTTGACAGAGGGATGAAAGAGGGGAGATAGAGGGAGGACCAGAAAGGAACTGATTCGGAATCAAACCCAAGTTGCTGACGCCTTATTCCACAACACCTCAATGCTGCCCAACCAATCACCTTCCTATTGTATTTTTCTGATATTTACTTGGCAACAAGTTGCAATATAACAATGAAAGAGAAAAAAATTGACATGTATGATGTTTTTCCTGAAATATAAAATTGCAGATTTAACAGGGATGTAACAGGGACTTGTTTATCTATATAAACTATAAACAATTCATCTACAGTATTTGCTGAATTTTAATTATATCCAATTTAACAGGGGCGACTTAGTGGTGTAGTGGTTAGTCACCTCATAACTTCACCTCATAACTTTCCTCCCCCAGTCCAAAAACATGAGTCCAAATTGTCTGTAGGAGTGAGTGTCAGTGGTTGTTTGTCTGTGTGTGGTCCTGAGATGGACTGGTGACCTGTCTAGGGTGTAACCATGCCTTTCGCCCTATATGTGCTGGGATAGGGAATAAGTGCATTAAAAGATGAATAAATGAATGAATGAATGAATGAATGAATGAATGAATGAATGAATGAATTTAACAAGACAAAAAAGGACAAAATACACAATCCAGCAATAACTGAAAAGAAAAATAATAATAAAAATATTTGTTTAAAAATGAAAGTATGTAAAATGTCTATAGCATTATAATACAATTCCACAGTTTCTTGTAATGTAATAGAATGTAGATGAGCTTTCACCGAGTCCAGTTTCAAACGGCATAAACTGTCCTATAACCTGATGTAGAACATAGATAAGAAAACTCAGTGGAATCAAGTCAACACGTCAACTTTTACACCAGTCTTTAAGTGAGGAAGTGTTTAGGGTCATTAAACAGGAAAATAATCTTAGCAAATGTAAGCATGATGTAATGTACAACATGTTGTGATTTTTATAAATGTAAACATTCAGTAATTAGAGAAACAATAAAATAATAATAATTCCTGACCTGCCCAGGGTGGAACCCCGCCTCTCGCCCTATGTGAGCTGGGATAGGTGCAGCAGGCCCCCGTTATCCCTAAATTAAGCAATAATTAGAAGGATTTGAAGATGAATTAATATATTCATTCATCTTCTTACCCGCTTATTCCTTACTTCGGGGTCACGGGGTCTGCTGCTCCTATCCTAGCTCACATAGGGCGAGAGGAGGGGTACACCCTGGACGAATCGCCAGTCCGTCTCAGGGCAACACATAGACAAACAACGATTGACACACATATTCACTCCTATGGACAATTTAGACTCACCAATCCACCTAGTCTGCAGTACCCGGAGGAAACCCGCGAAAGCAAACATGTAAACTCTGCACAGAAAGATCTCCGGCACGGGACCTTGTTGTTGTGTTGCAAACGTGCTATCCACTACGCCAACACGCCGCCCTGAATGAATATATGAATGATAATAATAAGAATGTCTTTTGAAACTGTTTATAAATGGAAAAACCTTGTCTACCAGTACATGATTGAGACGTCCCTTTTACCCAAAATTATGTTTAGCATGTTCCTCTTTCATCACTATCCTATTAGTTCATGTGTAGCGGCAGCAGCTGCCCTGTGCTTCCACACTGATGTCTGACAGCTACTGTTTAGCAGCTACTTATGTTGACAGCCATGACAGCTAATTTGTTAAAGTGGATGCTAGCTGGCTCTAGTCCTGGAAATGAAGTTTACTTTACCAGATACTAAGTCAGATAATGGATGATGTCATTGTTGCCGAATAATTCAATGCACACAGAAACACATTCTGACTTATTCAGCTTTGGTTATGAGTGTACAACCAAAACCACAAACACACCATGTGATTTCTATTGCCTGTATTCTGTTTTCTGTTTGACTACTGAACAAGGAAAGTTAATCAGGGTTACTTATTTGATCTTGGCGGTGATGTAAGATGTTATTGAACATGTGCATTGTTCAAACTCATCATCTTTTAAAGCTTAAATGACTCATAACAATAGAAGACTGAGTACAGTACATTATACATTAATTACCCAGGTATTTGATCATTTAACCCATTTACATTTACAGCATTTGGCAGAAGCCCTTACATTTTGTTGCTTTTTGTACATCTGAGCAGCTTCATTTGGGGGCTAAGGGCCTTGCTCGGGGGCCCACAGAGGTTGCTTGGCAGGGCTGGGAATCGAACTCTGGTCTTTCTGGTATCAGTCCAATAGCTGGCTATAGTCTACTAAGCTTAACCACTAAGCTACTCCTACCCCTGGACATATCCCTGTTTACCATACTGTTTCTTAGTGCTGCCATCATTAACTTCTTATCATAGAGTACATGTTATATCTGAGCAAAGGTACTTGTGGAACACAGTGTTTTTTCATTGCACTCTAGTTTACAACAGCAGTCCTGTCTGTGCATCAACATCAACAACATCAACAACAACAACAACAACAACAACAAGATTTTCTTATTATTATTTTTATGAATATGATTGCAGATGATGTTTAATTACTACTGTATAAAGGATAAACATTATTAAAACCATGCAAGAGTTTTTATATAGAAGGTGTGCTAATTGTAGGATCAGGGTTTGATTCCCAGCACCACTGTTGGGCCCCTGTGCAAGGACCTTTAACCCCAGTGCTGTAAATGGAACTTTCACCCTGAAATACTCAGCTGTCTTGAAATATTTGCTTCTACCTTAAGATTCAACATTTATTTAACACCATTATCTACAAAATACTTTTTCACATGTTTAGTGGTTTTATGATGGTCTACACTAAATATTTGCATCCAGTGTTGGACCAGAATTTTTGTCACCATGCACCATATTTTTATGCAACAGAAACTAAATAATAAAAAAAACCTAACAAAGAACTTTTCTGCATTATTATTTGGAAATATTTATGTTTTGCAGTGAAGGTTATACCCATGGTGCTGTGCACTGGCTGGTGAGGAGGCAAAGGCAAGGTTGTTCGCCCAGGCATGTACCTGTGTGGGGATTCCCCATTGACAGAGAAAGCTTCTCTATTCTAATGCATGGGTGTAGAGGGCCCCTGAAGCCCAGCTGCCATTTCCAGCCCATTAGATTTTAATGAGACACAATGGTCACACAGATGTAGGACACACACTGCAGGGCAAAAGCTCAGTGATGGGGAATTTCCCCTACTCCCCAAACATTAGCATAATCTAATGAATTTATTTATATATCAATATTCCTGCTCAATAGAATCTATGCAATAATCTGATTGCAGTAGTCCATGTAAAATAAAAGGCAAAAAAAAGTTCTGATTTACCAAACTCAGTCTTCATATGCAAAACTTAAATTCTAAAGTCAATGAATATGTATTACCCCAAAACCCCCTGGGATGCACTAGAATTGCACCACCAACTCTTTTTCTATTATAATAATAGTCTCAGTCTTGCACTACCATTAACCAGTGTCTAAAAAAGAATTTGTTAAGCTAATTCTTGAAGTATTTTTAACATCATTCTTCAGCCGTAACTACAGTTGTGGTAAACTAACTGCTAGGTTGACCCAGACTGCTACACCTTCCATTAACACAGTTTCCATTGCAAAAGAATTACATTTAAAATAGCATGAAAAACTGGTTTACTTTAAAAGCCATAAATGGGATTATAGTTGGCTTCCTGTCTCACACTGAATACAACAGTTTGCACTCGGTTAAGACAAATATACATTAATTATAAATGATTAATAAAAAAATTGATTAAATACTTAATTGATGCTAAAATATTTTTAAAAAGTAAAAAATGACACACTGTGTTCATGTCTATGTTTTTATAAAGGTTATTAATATGGAAATTCCCCTGTAAGCACAACCTTTGATTTCAGGGTGCCTTCAGGCTCTTTCATATCCTCGTAAAGGTTTTTGGATCCTCTCCCTTGAAGGATACAATCTCTGCATTTGTAGTAACTTTTACATGTTCTTTAGCAAACCTTTCTCCATTTGATATTAAACCTCTAGATGTCACAGATTCACCTTTACAAATCGATGTCTACTGAAAAAAATCCTCATGATGTAATTTAGGGGGGATGGAAGGGGGGTGTCTTTGATAGATTAAAAAAATAAACATTAAAACAATGTTTTTTGTGGCATTTGTGGCAAAAAATAATCCACAGTTGGTAAAGTGAGGAAGTGGTAAGGTGTTAATCACAAGGTTGTGTTTCACAAGGTTCAATTCACAACATTATCAGGCTAAAGACCACGAGGCCCTTAATCCTGAACTGCTCAGTTTGGTACAATAATAGAACAAATTCATTTAGATGACAGTAGTTTTCATCTCCAGTCTGCTTTCTTCCTAATATAATCCGAGGGAATTTTTCTCTGTCCTCTCTTTCTGTTGGTTAATTAGTGAGTAAAATTGGGGGGGGGGGGGTATCTTTTGTTAGTAAAGCTGCTTTAAGACCTGAGTTTAACAGATCAACTGTATGTTGCTTGGCTAAATAGGAATATTTACATTTTACATAGTGGTTAGCATGGTCCCCTCATAACAAGAAGGTCCCAGGTTCGATTCCTGGGCCGGGGATCATTCTGTGCTGAGTTTGCATGTTCTCCCCTCTGGGTTCCTCAGGGTACTAAAGTTTCCTCCCACAGTCCAAAAACATGGAGATTAGGTTAATTGGTGATTCTAAATTGCCCATAGGAGTGAATGTGTGTGAGTGGTTGTTTGTCTGTGTGGCCCTGAGATGGACTGGTGATCTGTCCAGGGTGTACCCCTGCCTCTAAGAAGATAAATGAATGAATTACTAATAGTTGGATTGCAGCCCCCCCACATTTTTCAGCATCACGTGACCATGCTCTGGATAACAGTATCAAAACCAGAAATGTAACGAGGGTTAATTATAAATAAAAAATAATACAAATAAAAATAAATATAATCATATGCTATTTAAAGTTTGGGCGATACAAGCCGAATGAAAAGAGGTTGAAGTCAATCGCTCGTCTGTGCCTTATTTTGTTGTCTAAAATCTACTCTTGTATAATCCCGCCCCTTTGTTTTGATTGGATCGTGAACGCTTTTTTCTGATTGGACACAGTGACTGTCATAACGGCTGAGGAGGCGGGATATGCGTGCGCATGGGATATGTTGTGCAGCATAGTGTGTGTGTGTGTGTGTGTGCGTGCGTGCGTGCGTGCGCGCGCGCGCGCGCGTGTTGACGGTGTTAAGAGCATGTCAGGACTTGTTATGGGACACGCAAAAAAGAGGGCGTGGCCAAAGAGAGCACTTCGCGGGAGTGAGCGCGATCTGCTGTCATTATTACAGGTCACATCTTCTACTCGCATCGAGAGGGATATTACGCAGTTCGGGCGGTCACGTGACATGGACGGATTTACTTATTAACTCGAAGACAAATCTGGTGATAAGAGAAAGGATTAGTTATTGACCGAACGGCAGCACCGAGCACTGGACTCATATCTAGCGCAAAACTCCTACATTCTTCCAGGTAAGAGCTTTGACAGCATTTCTGTCGAGTTCTAGCGCTTGAATAATGCTGCTCGAGTGTGTTTTTCAGTTGCGACTTCATTATTAGTTTATTAACATGTGGGCCATGTTGTCGTCTGTCACATACTCTGCGGATCCTGTGTCACGGTGTTAGTGAACGCTGCACGACTCAATACAACGTTCTTCAATAAACACCACGGACAGCGTATGGTTATTTCACATAAGATCTGGATATAGTATTATTAATATTATTAATATTTGTGTGTAACAAATAACAGCTCTGATCACGCGATGGCCCCCGTTAAAAAAAATATTTTTCATAACTGATTGTTAAGAAAATGAGCCTAATTTGTTTTTAGCCTTTTTTTATCACATAAAAAAGCATCTGTTGGAGCCTTTTATTGCATCATTTTATATTTAAACTATAATCTGACCGCAACACGTGTTTTTTTCATTGCAAACTTTATTTACATTAATGCGTGTAAAACGTGTTGCGCCGGAGTTGTGAAAGCGCGCGCGCGGTTCTGATTACCACTACCTGCACGGATTTGTTTACAAACAAGCCGGCGAGCACGCTCACGATAGCCCTCTAGCGGTCATAAATTCAATGTCAGCAAGTCCAATAAAAGGTAAAAAAAATAATTCTTTATTTATCACGGTCGCCTCACAATAAGAAGCTCCCGGGTTCGATTCCCGGACCGGAGATCTTTCTGTGCGGAGTTTGCATGTTCTCCCTGTGCTTGCGTGGGTTTCCTCCGGTTACTCCAGTTTGCTCCCACCGTACAAGAACATGCAGATTGGGTTGATTGGTGATTCGAAATTTTCCATAGGAGTGAATGTGTGTGTATGTGGTTGTTCGTCTATGTGTGGCCCTGAGATGGACTGGCGATCTGTCCAGGTGGTACCCCTGCCTCTCGCTCTATGCGATCTGGGTTAGGCTCCAGCAGACCCCTGTGACCCTGAATTAGGGAATAAGTGGATGAATGAGTGTTTTTATTTTGATGATTTTTTTAATTCAAATAGCCCATAGAAACAATTAGACTGTAAGATTGTTAATTTAACTCAATAATTTTGAATACAATGGTATTAGAGTATTAGAATAGTTTTCTCTAATATAAAATTAAAGTTTATTAATCAGGTAATTTGACCTTAATATGAATAAACATAATAATTTTTATAACAATAAGTCTTACTATTGTGACAGTGTATGTTAGACATCAACCAACACTAACTTTAAATCATGCAAAATAGAGATAAAATCTAACCCTATAACTTGCCCCTACAGTATTCCTGCGATATCTGTAATAAAGCTAATGATTTTTGCTGTCAGAATGTGCATATATCATTCACAGTAGCAGTGTCATAAAGATGTGCTACTCAGTATTTTTTTCCCTGTTTGCTACAGCTCCTTTTTTTTTGCCATGGCCCGGCCGCAGCCGGACAGCAGGGTGGATAGTCAGAACCCTGCACAGCATCACACCTGCAGGATGGAGGTCCTCCGTCGAGATGCCAGGCCTAATGGAGGCACACAGCAGTTTCTGCAGTCCAGACGACGTAGGACTGTGGCCACTCAGACCTGCAGTGCAGCAGGAGCCGTTATCTCCACACAGGATAACGTAAATACGACTGGTTCCCCCCAACAGGAAGATCCACTTCGAGACAGCTCAGGTATCTTCACCCTTTGTCCCATATAGTCTACCTGCAAACGATCGATACATGTTGCTGTAGTCATAAGCGAGTGACAATAATGTCTAAAATTTCACCCCCTGCCCCCACCCCCGATAGTTAAAATTCCAGGAAGTGTTTTTTGCCCTGCCGTGGCGATATGGTTAAAAAAAAAAAGGACGTGTTTCAACTTGCCTGAGGCAAGTGACATTGTACCAGAATGCTTGTGCTGCCCCAGGCAGCTATTTTGCAGTGTTTTGGTCCAGCTTTCATTATTCACTAGAGCTTTCCAACATTTCCACACATCATCATTGCTGTTGTATCCTTAGCTGAACTCTTGTGGCTCTGCTTAGCTCGTTTGGCACATCCCTTTTTCAAAAATCTGCAACCTTTTGGCCAGCCCCTGCAACACACACACACACACTAACACACACACACTGTCCATCCAATCATGGCCCGGCCCTTGTTTTTGTCTACCAATGGCTGCATGTCGTCTCACGCTGCATGGGCTTTCAGTTACCCTGGCAACAAGCCAGAACACCACGGTTCTCTCTGGGTTGCTCGCTCTGTTCAGTCACCTGCTTGAAGAATTAGTGGCATTCAGCCCCACACACATGCATTTCCACATACTGTGGTGTGATTTATACACATTATTAAAAAGGTGATTAAGATGTTGCTCAATCCGTAATGCATAGTCAATCGTTTATGACATAATTATTGCAAATTCGAGAAAGACTTTGATTAAGCTGATTAGTACATCTGTATTACATGCTGATGTTAGTGTCTGTGACCTGAAAAAATAAAGAGCCTGAGCTTTATAAAAATAAGCTGGAACTCTTTGACAGTGGCATATTTTTTTCCGTTCTCCTTTTAGGGACTGAGCAGAGAGGAGAGGAGAGGTTGTATCCCAGCAGGAGGCAGCAGCCCTCGCCTGATCTTCTACCCGAAAGCAATAGTTCCTCTGCACAATCAAGCCGCAGAGGCTCTGTAGCTGATGAGGAGTCTGTGGCGGAGGAACAAGTGGTTGGCAGAGTAGCCGTCCAGCTGAGAACCATAGGAGATGAGATAAATGCTGTTTACCTTCAGAGAAGGGTAAGAAACCAGTTTGTGTGCTGTAGGTGCGATGCTGTACAGTCCAACCCAGCCTTTGTTCTGTGTAATGATGTGTGTCACTAACCGTGTTTGTGAAAATGTGCTTATGTAGCCTCTAGTGACAGTTCTACAAAATGGATCAATGTGGTATTCGCAAGGGCGAGTGTTGTGACTGGAGTCAAATTTCCTGTAGTAGTTGAACCCAATGCCTTCTTCTATTTCGTGCACCCGCTCTCTCCTGTTCTCGCTTTCTACCCCCTCTCCCCATCCCTACCCCATCCCGCTGGCCCACCCTTTCTCTTTCCTTCCTGCCTCTGTCTTTCTGTTGCTTTCAATCTCCCTGCTGTATCGCGTGAGGAGTCAGCCTGTGGAGCAGGCAGGGAGTAAACACAGTCTAATCTCACCCTCCCCCATGCAAACCAACTCCCCCTCCTCCCCTCCCCTCCTCGCAGACAAACACACATGATGTCACCTCGCTAGTCCAACACTCACTGAATGCTTCAGTATACACACCCTTATATGTACACACAGTATTACACAAACGTACACAGTAGACGTTCACTGACATACACGGCAATAAAGTCTGTCCATCTTGTCAATCGTATAACCAGACAGTGCATTGTTATCTTTTTATGATTTCAGTTGTCAATAAATAATAGAACAGTAATCTGCAATAAACGGGTATGTTGTAAGGTTGAACCTGCTGTTTTTGGATAACATGCACAGCTTGTTTTGTTGCGAGATGCTTTTACGTCACGCAGGACGGACATTGTTTACTCCAGAATAGTGAAAAAATTAAAAGTACTTCCTCAAGATGGGGAATGTATGTAAGGTTAGACGTATAGCAATAACAAACACCCCTCGTCTCACTTTTACTACACTAAAACTTCAGATTTGCTTAGAATAATAGCCAGGCTCTCTTTCTTACCGTTAAATGAAGTGAGACAGAGACAAAGAGGACGGCACTGGGAATAACTCATGACACCCCGCTCCAAATATGTCAACAAACTACCTACAAGGCTATCTTTCTGACACCAGTTCAATTTCAAGGTTGATATATA
>JAOTRA010000037.1:5725187-5740221 GCA_026260255.1 Pseudolaguvia tuberculata | reverse complement strand
TATATATAAACCTTTTCAGGAAGGTGTTCGAAGGTGCCAGGTTATTAGGTGCCTCTGTTTAGTCATTTTATCCTCTTCATACCGTTGCTTCCTATAAACTACTGCACTTACAGACAAATAAAATAGATACCCAAAGGGGAAATGCACTAAAGTAGCGGAGGCTCTGTTCACCTGTGGTTAATGTAAATATACATAAGTGCAAGACTTTTATGTTTATATGATACATTATTGTCACAAATAGTCTTTATATTTGAAGGTTAAGACGTTTTAGCTAGGTTATACTATAACATTCTAATGACGGGGTTGAATCTGTTATGGCAACTGGGCTGTAGTGGCAGTTCATGGCTCGTCGTGTCGTTGAACCGTCTTTGTCTCATTACTTAGACACTGTCCTTAGTACATACCCGATGCCACTTCTCCAAGACTATAGAAGTGATCTGTCATTTATTTACAAACTCCTGTTTTCTCCTCCTAGAAAGTTATTTTTAGCCGATGACTCACAGCAGTTGTTGAATAGCTTCTTACCAGACTGTTGTTGCAGACATTGTCTGGCAGGGGCTGCTTTACAAACACACACGCCTGATACTTACGCTTTCTCTTTGTTGTCATCTCATTGTGCACTTGGAATACGGTCGGCGGGCCATCACACATTTGTTTTTAACACCGATATTTGTTAATGTGGAGTAGTTGTTTGTTGTTAGCTTCTACCTTCCATTCAAGTAGAGAACGATTATGGCATTTGAAAGCTCACTGTAATGAGATGGAAATGACACATTGCGTTGTAATCACTTTGGCATGACCTCTGATGCTACATGATTATCGCCAACAGGTGTCCAAGGTGTTTGCCACTGACCGTCACATTCAATGTTTGTTTGTTTTTGTTTTTTTTTTTTCAGAACGAGGCAGCGCACTGGCAAAACTGGAGAGGTCTTTACCGTGGCTTGGTGGTTTTCTTGGCCGATACCCTAAGCACCCTCTACCAGCTCAGATAAACCGACGGGTATGAGGATCTGCGGGGGCGCCGGCGCTCTCCAAATCAGCCTCTAATCTACTGCACTGGCTCGGGGACACTTCTGCAGGTCCAGAATGCACTGTGGGGTTTTGATTTGTCCTCGGGGTTGTTTGTGTTTTTCCCAATTGTTTGTTGTATATTGCTTTTGTTCCTTTCTTTTCTCCGAAGGAGTTTTATGTAGCAAGTGTCTGAAGTGTGTGTCGGTTTGAGGGCATGTTAAGGGGAGAAATGCTTGTACCTCTTTTGATCTGTAAAGCTGTGAAATACAATCTTGTATGTTTAAACCATTTGAAAGGCTGGGTACTCCGAGATTCTGTAATTGGTTAAAAAGTGTTTTTAGACCACTTTGTCAAATTTACACGTATAGATAGATTATTTTCTATAATTCTAATTATAATCACTTTTTCTTTTAAAAGAATCCTGGTTGGGCCTCCTAACACACCTCATTAGTACTAATTAAACAGTTTTCTGGCGGCCCTCTAAGTGTATGATCCCATAGAATTGTACCGAGACCCCACCCTTCCCCCTAGTTAAGCATTAATTGGCAGCTTTTCTTTACTTTAAGCAAACAAATACACAGAATAACTCAAGACCCCATAATATTAACTTGAATAAACATAAACTTTCTACAGTAAAGTAGTACGAGGGCAAGGCCAGCACACACAATTATGCATTTAAAAATAAAATGTTAAAATCCAGATCTTTATAAAGCACTAATTGAAAGGATGGGTTGTACTTCAGGCACTGAAACATATAATCTGCTGTATCTTGGCTGCCTTACAGACCAGTACATTATCACAGCACAGAGAAAAGGCACTACGAAATGAGACTATCAACAGTACTTTCAGGTGAAAGGAACTGACAGGCTTTTCAGTACCACACGCTTCCTCGACAGCGAACCCAGTGTGGTGAATGTGCCTTACTTCACCCTTTAAAAACCTACATGTGCTTGATTTAGCAGGGGCAGTAAGAAAACAGTGTTTGGGTGTGGGGTGGGTTTATAGGTTAAAGGGTCAGTGCCTTGCGGCTCCCACCTGCATGTACACTTTGGAACACGATATTCACCACTCATTTCAAAGTCTGATCACCTCCAATGGAGGCTGTAGAATTGACGCCGGAACCCTTGTGGACCATCCGGAACAAGGGCTGTCCAAACGGCTGGGTAGCAGTGTTAATATTTGTAATGAACCTATATGTAAATATTTTTTGGGAGAAAATGGCCACAGGCAAGATTTAGAAGGAACTGGCTGTTCTTATCCCGATGTATGGTGTATATTTTGGTGAAACTTTACAGTACTTAGCAGTTCTTTTGTTTTTGTCAAATTTGTTGTTGTTGTTTTTTTTTTCTGTTTATGGACCAATGCAGGAGGGTTACAAACTATTTGTTCTAGATATTGAAAATATGATCTCATCAATCATATCTACTCTGAGAAACACCGTTTTTCTCTGTATGTTTGAGGAGCAGAGGGATCCAATCGATAGATTTGGTTTAAAAATAAGCTACGTTATATTGTTCTTTTCCTGAATTATTAGTACGATTTGTCATGTCCTCTAAAAAAGGCTTGTAAAGATTGAACGAGCATGAAGATTAAAGTTTAGTTCTCTGGGAATCATACTGTATGTCATTGTAGCATTGGGGAGGTTTTCTTTTGTAATAAAACCCTAAGAAAAAGTATAAAACAAAACATGGCAAATGTTTTACTTCTCTAAATGAACAAACGGTCATAGATTTTGCCTGCAATAAGATTATAAAACCAACTGAGCCAGACCTTTTTTTTTTACTTGAAGACATGTAGGTTCATCATCTTTTAACTGTGAACCTCTGGGGCCTTCAGCTTAGATCGCTTGCATGTTGCCATTGCTCTCATGCTCGAGTTCATAGGCGTGTACCTAAACCAACCGTGTGAAAACCTATGAGCACTCTCCTTTTTTGGTCCTCTTTATTCACGTGGGTACTGTACTGATTTTCTGAGCATAGGCAAGTCCCAGCGGTCAATCTCATGACTGCCTTCTTATGATTTCCTGTGTAAAGCAGTGTGTACCACTTCCTGTGGACAGTGTATGGCTTCATGTGGTAGGTGTATTCTTTAATGCACTTTCTCCCTATAATAAAGACCTTAAGTGTGAAACTGTGAACATCACACTATGCTCAAAGTTCATGTCAATCTCATTTTCTAGCCTTGTACATTTGCTGTTTGGACTTTTTTCTATCAAGTTTTCTATATGAATTTTGGTATGTTTTCCCTTTTGCCTTTTTAAAATAAATTGAAATTTGACAATATGTATGGGTGATGGTATTTGTTTACTAAAACACCATAATCACTATTACACAATAGTTCAGTGGTAAATCAGGATTAGGATTACTGTATTGATGGACTTAGACAGTCTACCTTCCAGGTTTGTTAGCTCATATATGAGGCTTTGTATAAATCTACTGATGTACAGCTCATGTGGAAAGTATGACCAATTATTTTAACAGGTTAGACAGGTTAATTTACCTAATGGGTAAATAACTGGTCAAGAATCCAGTCTGTTGAATTTTATGCAATCATTTCCTCATACCTGAAGCATTACGGATAAATTTTATGTCCTATACATCCTAAGAGTAAGTGTTGTTATACTTTGTTGTATGCCTATGAGTTCCATAAATGGGCCTAAATCTACAATATGAAAGAGGAACAAGAAGAAACGGTATTATCTAGTGACATCATTACCTGGACCAATCAGGAGTGAGCTTTGCTTAGTTTAGGTATGGAGACAAGGAAATGATTGGCTGTGTTGCTAAAAGTTAAAGAGGAAATGGACTACAGGGAGAAATGAGCATCACATGGGAAGATGACCATCAAGGTTTCTGATGGAGAAAGAACAACACTTTACTATGTATTGCCTCTTATGACCCCAGGTTTCCCTTGTTCATGTACAGTGAAGGGAATGAACATCATGTTTATTTATCTATAGGTCATAGTTGCCATGCATTCAGAATGCAATGAGCTCATCAGTATCTCTCCTGCAGTGCAAAGAGCAGTAAAAAGACATCATATCTATTTCTGCATCAATGTTTCAGACTAAACAGATCAAAGTCCAGGGTAGAAAAAAATAAGAAATTCAGAACACCTGACAGACCGGCTAATCTGCGATACCTATAATTTCGTTAAGGACGTCTCTCTCTGTGTAAAGACAAATAGGTTGCTTCTTGGTGCCACCTCTCTTCAGCACCTGTCTAACCGGTGTATCCTGTTACAGTGTATCCTATTTCATCACTGGTCAGAGTAAACCACAATCTGGAGGCTTGATGTCTGGAGTTTACTGATCAATCTAGCTTCAAGTTAGTTACTTTGCATGTCTTCAGCACATTTTACAACAGCTAACAGTTAACAACTGACTTGAATACATCTTGTCTGCAAATCCCGCAGACCAGACTGAACAGACCAGACTCTCTAGCTGAAGGGGAAACGTTCAGTTCAAAACATTTATTGTTTTTCTCATGCTGCTGAGTCACTCAGTACGTTGTGCCAAATAACGTCATTGCATATACCTCAGCCAAGGTCATAAAGGAGTTACCCAACCACAGATGGTCTTTTTGATACATAAATTTACAACTCACCTTGGTTTTACTTCCTCACTCTTGTCGTGTTATGCCATCCAGCACAAGTTCGATATATTTAAATGTCTGTATATCTACCAATATATGCGCTACATATATTTTATAGATTACATACTGATCAGATAATAAACCTGTGAAATCATGTTTTAAACAGAAGCGCATAAACTATATAATTCAAAAGAAATGTATTTATTAGATACAAAATGGTACATACAACAACAGGTCATAATTGCCGTCAGAAAAATGCCTGCAGGCTGTAAAAACTGGTGAAAAGTTGAGCTCCTAAACGCAGTGATTATTGTTCAAAACATTTGGTGAAATGATTGTTCCATGACGTTTTGAAGTGTGTACTTGTTTTTCGTCATCTAGACGATCATTTGGCTCCAAAGTAGTCCACAATGCCATTGCCCTTTAGACCATCAAAAAAGAAGAAGTTCCTGTGCGGGGCATCTCTCTGAGACAGTGCCTGTTTTTACACACACAACCACAAACACAAATGTGCATCAGCATCAGTTTGGTAGGTTTGCCAATAGCAGTTCAGAGATAAGCATCGTGGTTGTTCTTTCTGTGGTACTTGTGGTTGATGTGTGAGGGACAGCAAAGCACCATGTGTGAGTTACAGCCTGTTTCATCATGCAAAGAGATGGCGAGACAGCCTGGCTTCTCTCCACCACCACCATGCGGGTGAAACGGCTTGCCCAGCCAGCACTGCATGCACTGTACTCACACGCTTCACTAACCGATTCCAACAAATTTTACAATGTATGTCGAGGTCAACCTTAAATCAGACACACGTCTTTATATAACAACATTACTAATCTTACCTAATGCCTAACCGGCCTTCTGTGTAAACATCAACTGTATTAGCATTCAACACAATCATAAACATGAACAATACCGGGCGGGGATCCATGGACAGTTTTTAAACTGTATGTGAATTGTATGCCAAAGTTTCAGACTGAAATTTGGATTTCGCTCACCACAATGTTACCCTTTTTATTTTGGCATTTTTAAAGTGACGACAGCTAAAAGGTTTTTCAAATACTGCCAGATTCCAATAGCGAAGGCAGGTGCCATATGCCTGAAACTGGAAAACCACATTCACGGCTCATGGAATTTACATTGTTTAATAGAAGACGAGTTTTATAGTAAGAATCCTTTATCACTTAACATCAGTGTTACATTGGCTGTGTGTGTGTATATATATATATATATATGTATATGTATATGTGTATATATATATATATATATATATATATATGGACTAATGACGATAAGTACTCAAGCCAGATCTCTTGAAAGCCTTTTTTACAGAATGCAGCCAAACATGAATGAGTAGAAATGATGTAATCCTTTATTAAACACGTACTAACCCATATTTACATGTTATGGGTACAGTAAGTCAAACCCTAATCACTCCATATATAGTAATAAAGGTATTGCGCTGGTGAAATAGAAAAGGAAACGTAGACTATAGTTACCCAAGATCACAGTGAAACTAAGGGATAATCCGACTGTTTACTGAAAAATATTTTGCAGTCTATCTCGAAATTGCAAAACAAAATGAAGTCAAGTAAAGTGACACCGAAGGCATTGAACGAGCTGCTTCAACTGATTCAATCATAAAACAGGGTTCTAACTATTTTCCACTAGTTTTTTTCCAGATGTAATGTAATGTAAAATGGAATGCATGAATCACTGATTCACTACCTAAAGTGGAATATTTCTTTATCCTGAAGTGTCAATTAGAGCTGTGCATATTGTATTTGAGCCTTCAGTGGCGACGACTTATTAATACCATAACTATCACCTAATTATACCACCATGTTGCGTCATGTATTACCGTTAAAAAACATTTTTATTATAGTAAGAGAGTTTCGGTAGCCGAATTTGGCCGAAACCGGCTTTACTCTGATTAACCAATCGGACGCTTGACATCATTGTATGCCGGCTAGTGTGTCTCAAGAGGCGGGTGGTTTCAAAACCTGATTGGTTGAAGAAACAGACTTTAATAATATTAACTAATTTAGTAATCACCGATTTAACAGTTTAAGTTTTATGGACCATCAGAGGCAATTGTGAAGGCATTGAGAAAAGTCACTGGCCACACATGGTAAATGTAATCTGATTGGGCAAAAATAAATTTGGTAAATAAAACGTTATTTATTTTCTTTAATGTAAATGTAGCTCAGCTTCTGATAGTGTTTACGCCAGTAGAGAAGGCCTTGTCTGCTCTGACTGCATGCTATCGGTAAACATGATACATGTCACAATACTAAGTAAAAAAAAAAACCCTCAAACAAATAGCTAAAAAAAACCCACAAAGTAAATATAACCTTAAAATAAATGTGTAAAATGAAATCTGTATTGACATTAGAGGTTGGAATATCTATACACTGTTGTGAAAAAATACCATGATACTTTGCGGTGTTGATATTATATTAGTAGATTCAACGTTGTCATCACACATGGAATATATATTATAAAATACAATTAATTAATTGGGTACTTGTCAAACCTAATCAGCCCTGAACATTTAGTAAAACTGTCCTTAAAATAATAATAATAATAATATTTAGTAGGGTAGCGTCCTCTCATTTTCCATTTGTTTTACAGGACTGATATGTTGGTCATTAACTTTTACAGAATTTCCAGGTTTTCAATGGTGAATGGAATTTCTGTATAAATATATTAATCCCTATATAATCTAATCCCTGTATAAATATATTAATCTTTACATATTTATAAGCTTGCACTTATAATCGACCTGTAAATTACCTTGACTATTTCCTGACCAAGGACTCCTCCCACCACAGCACACACCGGAGCCATCTCAGAAAAGCAGTAGCTGTAAAGACGGAAACGTTATTCTAATGATGCAAACATCTGTAAGATCAAAACCTCTGGAAAGTGCTAGCTTTTTTTTAGGACCTTGCAAAGTTGTCATGCAGCAGTTCTGGATTCAATCCCATAGACTCCAAGAGATCATCTCTGATCTGCAGGAGCAGCTGAAAGTCCTCAGCAAATCTAGCTGGATGAGGATCTCGACCTTTATCTGTGCGAAATTTAAGTAATACTGTAGAGAAAAAAAAAAAAAAAAAAAAGAGAGAGAGAGAGAAATTCAGAAGAGCAATACATCCTATCTACATGTGCATGTTTGGAGCAAGGCTTTCAAAGTTTTAGGTATATAGGAGCCGAAAATTCACTTGTAGTTTGCTCCAAAAAAAACAAACTAGGTACCATGTATTCATTCATTCATTCAGGAAACACTGCCATACACTGAAACTGAAATTCTTGACCACCCACTCACCATACCTCCACCCAAAGCTTAATAATTTTCCACCAGACAGAAAGTCAACCACAAATGCCATCCTACAGCAAAGAAAACATTTCTTTTAGACACATCTACATGAAGTGTTTCCTAATTTATGTTTCCAGTGCGTTTCCAGCTACCAAAGGCTTTATGAAGCAATTTTAATCTTACAGTACATTTCCATTTTAATTCCTTTCTGACACAATCTCATTAGCGGCTTATGCCATGAATAAACTACGGAAACCTGATTCGCAAAGTCAAACTTTGAAAAATGATGTCTTCTAATATGAGACATTTTTATAATTTATCGAAGACACAGATAACTATCTATCTATCGGTACACTGAATTGAAACACTTCATGAAACAGAAAAATGACCACAAAATCTTCTGGAAACCTTATTAGACAAGAATGGGATCAAATTGCAACACCAAAAGTTTAGAAAGTCATAACGTTCAATGGCAGAAACTGTTTTGAGAAAAAGAGGAGCTACAACACTATAGTAAGACTATGTAAGAGAGCTGTAGCAGCCATTACATTTGAAATGAGCTCATTTTGGGCATAAAAGTTTAAGATTTTCTCAGTTACAATGTTACAACAGTAATTATGCTATCTATGTTCTTTTGTAAATAAAATATGGGCTTATGTGGGTTTAAAGGTGGCGGCGTGGTGGCGTAGTGGTTAGCACAGTCGCGTCACAATAATGTGATGCTGGTTCGATTTTCGGGTCAGGGGTCTTTCTGTATAAAGTTTGCATGTTCTCCCAGCGCTTTTGTGGGTTTCCTCTGTATACTCCAGTTTCCTCCCACCATCCAAATACATTAGTATGATTTTGTGGTTGTTCGTCTATGTGGTCCTGAGATGGACTGGCAACCTGTATGAGGTGTACCCTTGCCTCTCGCCCTATGAATAGGCTCCAGAGGTCCCCCGTGACCCCGAATTAGGGAATAAGCAGGTTGGAAGATGAATGAATAATTTAAAGGTCTAGTAGTCTTTTTAATTTCAGGTTGTAATGGATATTTGTGATATATAAAATGTATAAGCTAAATTAAACAAAAATACAGAATAACCGGGTGAGAACGACAAATAATGTTTCATACAAAATGTAATCAACCAAATTAGCAGTTCTGCTGCACATTGGGTTTGGAAATTTCATCAGACTTTGCTTGAAAGATGTAAAGTTTTAAATCAGTGGTAAAACATCTGCCTCAGAAACCCCTCAGTGAGCTGACATAACCTCAGATAAATCAGAAAGATAACACAGAGGAAACTGTTCATCCTCAAAAGCATCTCAGCCGTTACGTGCCATTTATAATTGCTCCAATGCATTTGCTAACCTTTAAACACACAAATAGGGCTTGTTTTTGTTTCCATTAGTTCACAATGATATGTAAAAGCACCAAGAGCTTTTTTTAGCAATCTGTGCTTCAAGAAAGCAGGACAGTGTTTTCAGTTTTAAAGTCACCACACATGACTGGTCATGGACAACCTGTTATGAAAAATGAGCTGTGCTCTATAAGCATGCCAGGTGAGCTTATATAAAAAGGTTCAGAGCAGACAGTGTTGTCAATGAAAGCAGCACAGCGTAACCACAAATTTACATTATTTTGGCGCCTATAATTAGAACAGTTTAAAATGGTTATACAGTGCAACATGTTCTATTTTAATTCATAAAGCAGAAAAAAAATCAACATCTTCCGAAGAGCTACAAAAAAAACCTCCAAAAGCTAAAAACCGGTAAAATGTTTTAAATTGAAAGGCTTCTAAAAGTTTTCCAAGTTTCTTTTAAAGAAAAAAAAAATATTGATACTCTGGGTCTTCCTCTTTTCCTCCTGCCCAGCATCTCCCTCCTTAGCATTCTTCTACCAATATACTGCAAAATTCTCCCTCCTCTGCACATGTCCAAACCATCTCAACCTAGCCTCCCTCACCTTGTCCCCAAAACTACATGTGCCGACCCTCTAATAAACTCATTTCTAATCCTGTCCATCCTCGTCACTCCCAATCAAAATCTCAATGTGCCCTGATATATTGCATCATAATATATACTGTATCATCCATCAGGCTCTTGCTACTAAACAGCCCTAATAAACATGCATTTTTGCTTAGTAGAGGTAAATGCTAATCTTCTAAGGGTAACATGATAACATCATTTTCACATGTCTAGTGTTTAAAATCTATATGTATATTGTTTTTATATTCAGATTAAAACATTATTTAATAACTTAAAAGTGCACTTCTGTCTAGTACTCATAGTGGATAAAGGGACAGTGAGAACCTTGTAATAAGAAGTAATCAGGTGGTGTACGCTTCAAAATGCGCTTGGCCTCTTCAGTCGTCCAGTCAACCTCTAAAGCCTCTTTCAAGGAGCAGAAACTGGATGTCTGCAAAAGCAAAGAGAACTTGAGATGATGAATAACTTGCACCGTTGTTAAATAACAGAACGCAACCGTGATAATGTACCTTTTTCACCATGGTGGTCTCATTCAAGTCAATTTTGGGTTTTTTTACTTCATGGCCATCATTTGACTCTTCTGGTGACTTCACAACTTTTGGCTTTTCTCTGTGAAAAAAAAACAAAGACATCTTAAAACAACTGTACACAAAAACATTTTGGTTACTGATTCCAGTCACCATCAGATAAAAATTAAAAAAAAGCCTCATACTCCACATAATGATGTTCTAAGCCCAGATCAGAAAACATGTATCCATGGTAACCAAAAACATCACCACAGAAGACTTTAATGTTTCTGGAGGCACAAAGTTGATCCACATGCACCATCAGATCTCGGGAGCATCTTGTCAAACACACCTGGTAGTAAGAGAAAGAATCAAATCGTATGAAATTAAATAAAAATTGTTTCTCATTTGTAATGTGAAATTAACATTTCTGCTATACCAAAATCAATACTTAATTTTTATGAACACTTTTTATAATTTAGGGCTGATGATGCGACTAAAACATATATAACTGCCTAAATAAGGAAAAAACATAATACTTTAAAGCAATCTAAACATGTCCTATGTTGCATTTCCCTGCTAATATTATATATATTAATTGTTTGGGGAAGTGGTAGCTTAGTGGTTTAGGCGTTGGACTGATATTAGAAAGACCAGGTTCAATTCCCATTAGCACCAAGCAAACAATGTGGGCCATTGAACAAGTCCCTTATCCCCCAATTACCCAATATCTGTACAAGAAGAGAAAATGTAAATCACTCTGGATAAGAGCGTCTGCCAAATTTTGTAAATGTTTATTTTACCTTTATGTTTTGTTGACCATTCTGACTAAATTCTAACATTCTCTAGGCTCTGGTGTTAAGAACAGACAGTGTGTCTAACACTTCAAATCTGTTTGATAATCTGTTTCTGGGTGTTTACCCAGTGCAATGCAAATTTTTATAGTGTATCTTAAATATATACGTTTATATTTCCGTTTGGAATGCACAAGCTGTCACATGCCTGTGAGGGGTTTTATCCATCACATCATTAAAACTAAGAAAAGGCTAAGACCTGAATATCAGTTAAATATCTTGATAAATGGGTCAGGATACATCATTTATAGCTTTGTTCAATATATTTCAATACCTTTACATTTTAAGATGTAAAGCAAATTGGTAAAATAAAATCCAGACTCGCTCTTATTTTGTATGATATAATTGCTTCCGAAACAATAACCGTATGTCAGTGACAACTACAGGATGTTTGACATGTACTGAGGATTTTCATTCATTACCCGCTTATTCCCGAATTCGGGGTCACAGGGGTCTGCTGGTCGCCAGTCCATCACAGGGCACATTTCACACACACTTAATTGTCACTCCTATGGACAATTAAGAAATCACCAATCAACCTAATGTACATGTTTTTGGACTGCGGGAGAAAACCAGAGTACCCGGAGGAAACCCACGCAAGTGCTATCTACTATGCCACCGCGCCATCCTTTAGTAGTTATTAAATTTAAGGAAATCTGTTTCAAATTGAGAGGCGTAGTGGATAGCACAGTCGCCTCACAACAAGAAGAATTGACACTATAATGTAGGTTTGAATATCGATATGCTATCATAAACAATACAATACAAGATAGTTGGTAATGTTAATAAATAATATTTCAAGCATATAATAAATGCTTAGGCATGCAAATTTAATTGCAACATACTTGTAATTACTTCCAAGAAATAACATTGTAACTTGTGATTTTTTTTTCAAGCCTTTCCTAATGTTATATTATATTTTCAAAAATGTTATAAATTTCACCATGAAATGGGTTTTCCCAAACGTTCACATTATTCTGAATATCTCGCCAGCAGGCTTGGTCAATCTTATCCCATACACCAACCCTTGTACCCTCCCATTCTGTATTGATGATAAGCCTGTTTACATAAAAATGCCCACTACTTTACTTACTGTTTGGATATTGATATATTCAGTGCCAGGTTAAAAACACACTGGGTGGTTCTCTAACAAGAACATGCTTAATCACCAAGCCATCGGTTGAGACAGAAGATTGTTTACAGTAAAATGATTGTCATTATTTATCGTCTCGATTAGAACATCAGCGCAGCACATATTAAGTGATAAGCATTGAACCCAGAATGATGAATCTGCAAGCCATTCCAAAACATTGTATGAATGTTATGTAACCCATCACTGATTGATTGATAACATTTCTTAGAAAAGCAGTACATGATTCAGGAGCTCTCAAGACATGCTACTACATAGTGTTCTGCAACTAGTTTATTTATTTATTTTTTATAAAGACAGAGTAAAACAAGTATTTCTTCTTCTTTACTTTAATGTAAAAAAGCAACAAAGTCTAAGTTAGAAATTGGCGGAAAAGGAATATTGGTCTGACACGAGCGGCTCAACAAGCGGTCAAAACTAGTAAAAACATTATTACAGTAAAAAGTAGATAGATTTAAACTAGTTTTTTTGCTCACCAAAGTGAGATCAGAGATATTGTATCTCTTGGGTAAAAGCTGCCAATCGTAGAATTGTTAATGTACAACTGAGCCATGCAGGCAAAACACTCTGCAACATGCCAACCATTGCAGCTCATATCACTTTGAAATATCAGTGGAAACAGATAAAAGAAAGGCAATGTCTATATCAAACCCCCCTCAACATCCCCTCCTTATAAACTCTCACTAGTACTCCCACTGGGAGAATTCCTATGCTCGCAAACGAAGACAGGCTGGGAGGCAGATCAACTAAGCTTTGAACATTCATTTGCTGACAGAATCACTGATAAACAAGAACGGCTCAAGGACTAGTTTTTAAGCAAAACAATAATGATTCCCCTACAAATAATCACCTTTACTGTTCATTAAGATGCAATGAGATGCTTTTGTCTCTGAATAACAGTAATGTAATAAGATAATCCAAAATTCTCTCTCTGTTATTTAACTATTAGACTATGATGTCACTATATTTACAGATGTGATATTTAAATGTGTTACAATTATAATTTAATAAAAAATATTCTGAAAACGGAACACAAATCATGTGTGATATCCAACAAAATAACATCAAAAACGTGGCTTTAATACACCATCTACTGGTCATGAAGCAAACAGGAACTCAAAGTTCCATTCTGACACAATTTTCAGATGTAGAAATAAATGTATACATTCGAATGGCATTAAATAATCTTACAAAACAAAGGTTTGTTGCACAAGATGAAAACTTGCTAGCAATATTACTACACTTTCGTATCTTTCTATAAATAAAATCATGTTGTATTTGGTTGTTCTGAAAATAAATTAATCTTTAATTCATTCATTCATCTTCTAACCCTCTTAATAGTGATAGGCAGACACACACACACACGCACACAAACCAGAGTATCTGGAGAAAACCTACACAAGAGCAAAGAGAATATGCGCAGAAAGATCCCCGGCCAGGGAATCAAACCTTTTTGCTGTGAGGCGACCGTGCTGAGTGATACGCCGCCATCCATTACTGACTAATAAATTTATATTAATGGATTTATTACATTTACATTTTAACTGACAAGCTGTGTTTTCTGGTTTATGACCAAATGACAAATGGGTAGAGAAATTACTTTACTATAATTTACAAAAGGATGATCAATTATAGCTTCTTCAAGTTATATGCAAAAAAAATCTACATTCTCATACACCTTCTTCTTCTTCTCCTTTCGGCTGCTCCCGTTAGGGGTCACCACAACGGATCACTCTTCTCCACACTACCCTGTCCACTACATCTGCCTCTTTCACCCCAACTACCTGCATATCTTCCCTCACCACATCCATAAACCTCCTCTTTGATCTTCCTCTTTTCCTCCTACCCGGGAGGATGTATGATTGTCATACATCATTTAGTAAAAATATAAAGGGATAAAAGTATCAAAAGATTGTAAGTTTTAACTTACAGTAGTAAGAAATTTCAAAAAAGTAATAAAAAAACACAAAAACAAAAATAAAGCAAGGAGGCACAATGGCGTAGAGGTCAGCAGTCACTGCACAACAAGAAGGTCCCAGGTTCGATTCCTAGGCAATTTCTGTTTGCATGTTCTCTCCGCGCTTGCTTGCGGAACTCCGGTTTCCTCCCACAGTCCAAAAACATGTACAATAGGTCAATTTGTAATTGTAAATTACCCATAGGTGCGAGTGTTCCTTTGTTTACGTGTGGCCCTGCAATGTACTGACAGTACTGACTGTGCAGGGTGTACCCCTGCATCTCGCCCTATGTGTGCTGGGATAGGCTCCAGCAGAAGTTTGTGACCCCAAATTAGCGAATAAGCAGTTTAAAAGATGAATGAATAAAACATTTAACAATAGACCATTAACAGCCCTCGCTGAAAATAAACAATAAATATACATGTACATAAAAGGTACTATTACAATTAAAGCATTTGGCAGACGCCGTTACAATTGAGGGTTAAGAGCCTTGCTCGGGGGCTCACAGTGGTGGCTTGGTGGTGCTAGGAATTAAACTTGTCTTTCTGGTATTAGTCCAACAGCCTAACCACTATGCCACCACGTCCCCAATGTGATATTAATAGCACTGCTAATAATTTATAGTATGTAAATATATATATATATATATATATATATATATAAAATAAATGGTATCTACTATAT
>JAOTRA010000037.1:5709294-5725146 GCA_026260255.1 Pseudolaguvia tuberculata | reverse complement strand
AGTGCAAGCTGACATTCTTGTACCCTGTGTTTGCAGAACAGCTTAAATGTGTTTGAAGGGTTGAAAGGGTATATATAAAATAAATGGTATCTACTATATTAGACACTCACTGCATCAAACTGAAGAAAGAAGTCATCTGTCTTGCTTTCCACTTGGTCTGTGTCAGCCTTTACTTCTACCATTGGATTGAGGAACTGTGCTCGCTCCAGGGACGCCTGGGCCTGATTTTGACCATCAGCATCCACCGGTATGAGGAACTGAGCTCGCCTTGATTCCTCAGTAACCTATATATGAATTTTATGATATGATTAGTACTTGGCTGGACACAGAACTATTTATTAAAGTATTGATCACAAAATTGGAGTCTTCCGATAAGTGGGTGGTGTTTGATGAAGCACATCATACCTGCTCATGGTCCAGAAGAGTGAGTGCTTTTACTCCAGCTAGAATAAGATTCTTTGCCACTTCAGCACCTAGTCCTCTCAGTCCAACGAGCAGAACCCGAGATCCTCTCAGTCTGAACGAAGAGTCTTCATGTTAAACAACTGGTAGACACGTATCCTTTATTTATTTTTAGAATAAAGCCCAGCATAAATAAATTCATGCACAGTGTTTGCTTTTGTAATATAGTGTACCGAGACATTACAGCATCATTGTCTTATTACAAGCCACTGCATTCTAACAATAAGGATTGTTCAAATAAATATGGGGGGGGGGGTAATCACAATTGTCATTTATAAAAAGCACAGAATCTTCGCTATATGTACATTAACAATTAACCGACAAAAATATTTATAGACATATTAGAAAATTAGCCGCTTAGCTCACTAGCTAGCAAAGCTCCGACCTTTTTTGTGCATCCAGACCCCAAAGCCGTATCTGTCGGTCATACTGAGCTGCTTCTTCTTCACTTATGACATTTTCATCTTTTTCGATTGTATCAATCATGGTAATGTTTTAGAAATGATCCTGAATGGCGCAAATGTTAAAAATAAACAAGAGCGCTTTGGGTATAGCTTTTCCAATTGCCCATTCAACGCGACAAAACTCCTGCTTGGTCTGATTCAAAGAGGCGCATAATGATGACGTCTATAATACCGCAGTTGATCAGAAATTATTGCATAAAACATTACATATAAACCTTAAAGCAAAGAATATGTGTAAAACGTATTCTATCAGACTTGTTTAAGGCTCTTACAAAAGCCTTTACAAAAGGGTTCTATTAAACGATCATATGCATTCATTCATTCATTCATTCATTCATTCATTCATGCAACATGCAAACTTGACATAGAATGAGCCTTTGCCTGGTCATTCATTCATTCACTCATTCAACTTTTTCCCTAATGGGAGAGGGCAGACTCACTAATGTACATCTCACTAATGTGCATGGTTTTAGACTTTGGCAGGAAACCTAAGTACCCAGAGAAAACACATTGTAGGCAGTGTTAGCCTAGTAGTTAAGGTGTTGGATAATACCAGAAAAACCAGGGTTCAAATCCCACCATCACCAAGCAACCAATGTGGGCCCTTGAGCAAGGCCCTTAACCCACAATTGCTCAGTTGTAAAAAAGAGACCGAATGTAAGTCGCTCTGGATAAGAACGTCTACCAAATGTCAAACTGTAACTGTAACATACAAGTGCGGAGAACATGAAAACTTTACTGAGAAAGATGAATGAATATGTTATAATAATATAAAGATGAAAAACATGCATTAACATATATGCCTTGACGCAGTTAGTATTATTCCAATACTATAAATTAGTGCCTGTTAGATTTATGTTAAAAATATAGTTAATTATACACCTCTTTAAACACAGTAATATAATGATTGTAGTTGGTTTGTGTAAATGAATCATTAGTGTTTCTGATATTTACTCACTCATTCTTTTATTCATTCACTGCTGGTCTGATGGTGCCTATCCCAGCGCACATAGGGCGACAGGCAGGGGTACACCCTGGACATTGCAGGGCCACACATAGACAAACAACCACTCACACACATATTTACTATGAGCAATTTAGACTGTTTTTGAGATTACTTGACATGATTTGAATTTACATGCTATTGAAGCACAGTTGCAGGATCAAGGATAGTGATGCCAAAAAATAGCTTTTTTAACAATAATAAAGAGAAGCTACATTAACCAGTATAGAACAACTTAATTATATGATATACCCTATTCCACCTCCACCAAGCAACCAATGTGGGCCCCTGAGCAAGGCCCTAAACTCTCAATTGGTCAATTGTACAAAAGATATTAAATGTAAGTTGCTCTGGATAAGAGTGTCTGCCAAATACTGTAAATGTAACAGATATATAGTATTTACTTTGTGGTTAAAACAAAATGTTATTCTAAAAAATTAAAAACACTGTAAGAATAGAATAGAACAGATTAAATTAGATTGTAAACATATAAATGTGCAAATTGCAAATAAAACAGATGTAAATATGTACCATAGTATAAATATTCCAATAACAAAGTAAAATACATAATAAATAGCAACAGATTAGAGATATGAAATGATGATGATGATAAGGATGGATTAATTATGAAATGTAAACTTCTGATGCAATTATCAATGTACAAATATATGCATTGTATTTATATTTAGATCTGAACCAGATGGGTATGGAGGTGCAGAGGACAGATTCAATAATGGCAGTGTACTGTTTCAGCAGCTGCTGTAGCAGGTTGAACTTCCTCAGCTGTGGTGGAAAGTACAACCTCTGTTGGGCCTTTTTTTTATAGTAGAGTTGATGTAGAGTCCCATTTTAAGTCCTGAGAGACTGAGAGATAGAACTTATATAGTTTACATTTACAGCATTTGGCAGACGCTCTTACCCAGAGTGACTTATATGTTATCGTTTTTGTATTCGGGGTTAAGGGCCTTGCTCAGGGGCCTACGGTGGTTTCTTGGTAGAGCTGGGAATCAACCACTGGTATCAATCCAATGCCTTAACTACTAAACTTCCCCATTAGATTAGATAGGGTAAGAAGAATAAACGAATGAATGAATGAATGAATGAATGAATGAATGAATGAATGAATGATTAGATATTTAACTGTGCAAAAAGTTAGTTATGCACACTTGGTGTAGTGGCAATAAGTGGGAATGAATGAATGAATAAATGAATGAATGAATGAATGTTGTTTGTGAATGGATCTTGTTTAATAATTATATAATGATAATAATAATAATAATAATAATAACAATAATAATTATTATTATAACGGATTACCTAGTAGTATGTTGATACATCCTTAAAATATGAGGCGCTACTGATGATTAAAAGCCCCGCCCCTTCTACAGTCATCTCCTAGAACGTCATAATCGGTAACCAAGCAACCCGGCCCCTTCACCCTCGAGAAGAGTCGTCGCCATTTTGAGTGTCTGAGTTTCATTTCACTTCGCAACTGTAAGGACGGAAAGACCTCCAGGAACGTTTCAGCATGTTTCTCTTTGAAACTGTTAATGGGAATTTAACTGCTATGAACTGAAACTCTTCCTAAAACCAATCAACAAGTAGCTCAAAGTCAAGTAACGCATAAGCCAGTTGAATCCTGAGTCGATTTTTTTGCACTGAACTGTAGTCCGTTAGAGGAAAATGGCTGTGGAAAGCATGACTGTCCATCCAAACTCCCCAACAGCCAACCACGAACACAACAGCCTTCTCACTGACGAAAGGTCGAGTAATATCATATTTCTCTCCAACTATTTATTTATCCTTTGCTTTTTAAGTACAAAAAGCATGGGTATTATTTTGCTTTCTTTCCTTAAAGGGATTAAAATCGACTTTTTTTTCTGGGAAACGAGTACAGAGGTAACGAACGCCATCTTGAAATGTTAACACGGCGCAAATCTGGAAGGTCATATATACATATATATCACCGAAAACACGGACATATTCTGTTTTTATACAGAAATATATTCACACTTCCAGACTTTTTTTTTTTCCGACGCTCTTTTTTTCCATCACCGAAGGACCAAAGTGGCCATTAAACAAAGACCTTCGAACATTTATTTCAGGCTACGTCACAAGTATAAGGAAGACTGATCAACTTCGGAGAATTGAACCACTTAATCTCTGAATATTTCTCGGTAGTCAATAATCGAATAGCATTTTACAACGTGCTTTGTTCGGCGATCATTTAAAAAATAGCTAGTGTCGCCGATACATTTAAAGCTAGATAATTAGCCATGTATGTTAGCACATTGAAACCAGGCCAGAAAGCTAATATAACCGCTGCTGCTAGTTTAATGGCGCAGTTGCTATGCTATTAACTTAATCTTTGTTCCCTAAGTACATTGCAGTTGCTTGTTTATGGCAGGTAACTCGTTTATAAAATTTGTTCGTTTTTAGGATTTTCCGGATATTAAAACCGACGATTACAGTTATACCCTACTAGTAAGCGGCTCGTGGTGCTAGGATAACTTAGCATAATAGCATTTTTTTTTTAACTCGAAGGGCGTCATTTTTATTTTTTATTTGCATACAAGAGGCGCATGTAGGTGCGCATGAAAAACGAGACGGTACACATATTTTTTCTCTCATAAATACCCAAGTTGTTACAGGCTATTTGTAAGTAAACCAGAAAATAATGATTGAACCAACAAATAATGGTTTGATCAGGTTTAATTGTATTGATTTAAACCAGGGAACAACTGTGTTATTAATGTTTTTATTTCTAGTCGGACCTGCTTCTATCAGACAATGTGCTGCATCTTCACAAACACTTTGTATTCCTTCCCAATGTCTCAAAAGCATTCCAGGTCCTAAATGTGATCGAACACACAAGTTTCACCTATTTCACTGTTACCCAAATCCACTAAGGTCCACCTCATACAGGATCCGTCAGTCCCTTTCTTGCTGTCAGATTCCAAAGTATTGCTTTTAGGTGAAGTTTCAGCCCCTCAAATGTTAGCTGAGCTTGTCACTTAAGTTTTGTGGTGGTGGTGGTTTTGTTTGGTTGGTTGGTTGGTTATACAGATAAAGGTTTTGTAAATGTTAGCTGGCAGTTTCCACATGGTTCATTGTTCAGTTTTTTAGTTTTTGCTGAAGGTTGACCTGATTTCTCAGCTGTCCTGTCACTTACTGCATGGTCAGATAAGCCCTCAGTTGAGTTTATATTATTGGTGTTGAGGACATGCACTATTTTGTCCATTACTTTATTGAAAATGTTGTTTTAACATCACACATTATTTTGGAAACAGTTTTGAACATTGTCTTTTGACCCTAAAAAAAGATCAGGATTGTGTGACTGAAATTAGACTCTTGACCTGACAGCTGAGCAACTGGCCTTTACTCTAAGCAAATGGACAAAGTCCAAAGAGTCCACTTTCAGTCAGTCAGGACATAAATTACAATGTCACCAATTTCCACCATTTGTAGTTGTATGACGATTTATTTGAATACGGTTGACATTAAGCATTATTAAGCCTATTTGATTCCTGGTTTAAGGGAAATTGTCAGCAGCTTTATTACTGATAGATAGAGTACTCATTTTAAATAAATAGCAAAATGTAAATTTACAAATGGCAAAATTTTGCACAGGTACGCTTTAAAACTTACATTATGTTAACATGAATACTAATATATGAAATGTAGAAAAGTAATTTTCACACAGTTGTCACATTGTGTGCATGAAGGAATATAGCCCAGTTGTGTTTTTCATTTCCTGTCACTGGGCAAGTCTCAGTTGTTTGAAATTTGAGCACTTGCCATAGATTCAGTACTGCGTCCCCATTAATGCCTTTTATTTGCAAGGCATATCAGTAAAGTATCTGTATTGTAAGTGTTGTCAGGTGGCTTTGGTCAAGTCAGAGAAAAACAGGACTTTTATTGTTTTGATACCATAGTCAGCGTTTATACAGTTCAGTGCTCCCAAGTGCACTGGGAAGGGAAGTGGTATCCTTGTGGTTAAGGTGTTTGAATAATACCAGAAAGACCAGGGTTCAAATCTCCCCTCCACCAAGCAAGGGCCCTTTTTGTGGGACAATTCCTCAGTTGTAAAAAAAATAATAAGAGCGTCTGCCAAATGCCTAACTGTAACCTGTAAAAGACTGAAATCGTCATATTCCAATCCCTGTAAACTCTTGCATTGCAGTGAAGATGACTCAAGTTTTAGAAATGTTTAACTTTGTAAAGTATACCGACTGACATATAACACAAACAGGGCAGCACAGTAGCTTAGTGGATAGCATAGTCACAGCAGACAGCAGAGGTCTTTCTATGTGGCATGCTTGCATGTTCATCATGCTTGTGCTAGTTCCGGTATCCTCCCACATGTTAAAACATGCATGTTAGGTTAATGAGAGATAATTACGATTGTGATGTTTCCATGACCATATCCTGGTATGTCCTGGTATGGTGTTAAACAATAATAAATAAGTAAAACAAAACACACATTTTTCATAAAAGATAGTTTTTCCTTCCCAAGATTTTATAGTACTTTTGAAATGATTTTTTTGTTTAAATTTATTGCAAAAATAGTTCATTATTGATGTTTGGTCTTTACAGAAATGCGGATGAAGAGCTGGAAGAGGGGGAGCTGGAAGATGATGGAGGTGATGTGGAAGTAGCCGTCGCTGAGGAACAAGAGCCAGAAGAGAAGCCCAGCCGTGAGTCAGATGAAGAAAAGGCCCATCGTCGCAAGAAGAAAAGAAAGAGAGAGCGGGAAAGAGACAGAGACCGGGAGAGGGATAAAGATAAACGTAGATCCAAAAAACGACGCAAATCAAAGCACAAGGTATGTGTGAAGTCGAAAGGTCGAGAAAGATTCCCTTTTCAAAATTCTGACATCAAGCTTGTTTTGTGTGGTTTAGCGCCATGCCTCCTCTAGTGATGATCACTCGGACTACAGTGATGAGTCTGACTACAGTCCTAGTGAGAAAAGAAAATATCGGGAATACAGCCCTCAGTACCCACCATCAGTGAGTGTAATTCCTTTTGTTTATTACACCTGCTTCCAAACAACACATACCACTTATGCTAAAAAGTTAGAATTTTACCTGAATTTTAACTTGGTGTTATCCTTCTTTTAGTCCCATGGAGGCTATGGTGGTCCAGCGCCTACTCCAGGACATGGAGGACCCTTGGCAAAAAAAGGCAGCTACATGAAAATGGAAAAAAAGGGGTACAGTGGCTATGATGAGTATGATGATGAGAACTATGAGGGTGAGGAGGATGAGGACATGGGTGATGATGATTATGATGATTTTGCTAAGGAGCTTAACCAGTATCGCAAAGCCAAAGAAGGTGGTGGACCAGGAAACCTACGTGGCAGAGGTACACACTAAGGCTTCAATACAGTTTCATTATTTACATTAACAAAATAAGACAGAAAAGATCATATCCTCATATGTCAGTTTGTTATGTATGTTACATTGTTTTCACAGGTCATAAAGGTCGTATTAAAAACCAGAGAGGCCGAAGCAGGGGTTCTATGAGGGGTCGTGGTGGTAGAGGAGGAATGCGGGGTAGAGGACGTGGTAAAATGGGAGGCGAGAATGATGATGGTGAAGGCATGTATGGAGATGAAATGGAGGTTAGTTCTCACTTTTAAGTAATTGAATTATTTGCCGGTATGTTCCAATGACTTTATTAATTAGATATATTTGTAATTTCTATAACAGTATGGTGATGATGACTATGACATGGGCGATGATTATGATGATGATTTCTCAAAAGAATTGAACCAGTACAGAAAATGCAAAGACAGAGGGCGTGGTGAGTTCATTAAATACTATGGTTTTCTTCATCTTAAAGAAATTTATGGAAAAAATATTTGCTGAATGTTTGTTTATTAGGTGGCAAAGGTGGCCGAGGTCGAGGACGGGGAAAAGGGGGCAGAGGCATGAACCGTGGCCGTGGAAGGAATCGAGGAAGGGGTCGTGGAGGAGATCAGTGCCATGATGATGATAACAGTGGGGACATGGACTTGGGGGTAAGAATCAATACAGCCAAATTGAAAATCTACTATTACTATCTAAAACTCACAAACAAGTCAAGCAACTATGTCAATTTATGCTGATTTTCTGGCACTGTTAGTTTTTGCATGTTTTAGTTTTGTATAATTATCTAATATACTTCCCAAAAATAACAGTAACATTTAATAAAGGGAGAGTCCTGACTATTCTGGAATAGTAACTCGCACGTGGTAGTCATGCTGGTGGTAGATTGGTATACACTTGATTCATGAGGTAAAATATCAATGAAATATATAAGTGAAATATTTATGGGTAACTTAAGGTAGTTTAAGCTAATTGGTAAATTTGTATGTTACTGAATGTACATTTTTTATAAGAACTGCACACTGACTGAAAAAAAGCTGTTTCTATTTATCTAGGATGGATCAGGTGGCCAGGAAAAGCATGGGCAGGACAAGAAGGGCAAGGCTATTTGCAAGTACTACATTGAAGGTCGTTGTACCTGGGTAAGAACACTTAACAGTCTGTGATTTGTTGTAATTACCTGCTTGTATTCAATAGTAAATAGTTGTGATGTGTTTAACAGGGAGAACATTGCAACTTCAGTCATGACATCGAGTTGCCAAAAAAGAAAGAACTTTGCAAGTTCTATATCACTGGCTTTTGTGCTCGGGCTGAAAACTGTCCGTACATGCATGATATCCTTTTTCACTGTAACAAGACTGAATGGATTGTTATGGCAGTAGGTAACAGAAGAGTTATAGAGTCTCATAAAAAGAAGACCGTTACCATGTTGTGACGTCAATGTCTCTACTGAATTTGGTTTTATTGAACAAGAACACTATTTAGGAGTAGTGTACAATTGCCAGGTTGAAATTGCACATACTTAGGTATATTGCACATACAACGTGTAGGATTCAGTAAAACTTCCTTAACTCAGAAATACGCGACTTCCCTTGCAAGCTGTTCCACACCACAGGCAACTGTGTAAATGGGGATGACTGTATGTTTTCTCACGAACCGCTATCAGAAGACACACAGGAGCTGCTAGATAAGGTATACATATCTGTTGTTGATGGAAATCTTTTTTTCTTTTGCACTCAATAAATCTTTCCTCAAACTGTGCAATTCAATGTTACAGATGTTGGCAGAGGATGCTGAAGCTGGTGCTGAGGATGAGAAAGAGGTTGAGGAACTGAAAAAACAAGGGATTAATCCCCTCCCTAAACCCCCACCTGGTGTGGGACTTTTACCTACCCCCCCACGACCCGGTCCAGATTCCACAGCCTCTCAAAACCTGGGTTCAGCAGGGCCACAGCATAGCAGTATACCCACTAATGGTACCTCGTGTCCTGGCACTGCACCAGTACCCGGGCATGAAGGACCTCCACCCCCATGCCCCGAAGGATTATCTTTCCAGGAGTCACCAAGCCATGTGCCATCTGCCATTGGTCCACCACCTCCCTGTGGGGGTAACTCCGGAAAGAAGATCCCATCCTTGTTCGAGATTGTTGTAAAACCCACTGGACAACTAGCGCAAAAACTAGGCGTCAGGTTGCTCTTTTTTTTTTTTGCTTTTACAACTACAGTGCAATTGTACTTTTTTAAAAAGATGAGCTATAAACTAATTATTGCAAATACTTGTGTGTATTTCTTTTTTAGAGGTCCAAATCCTGGTGCTGCAGGTGCTGCGGGAACTCAAGGCCCACCTCCATGTCCTCCAGGTGGGCCTCCTCCACGTTTTCCTGGACCACCACCTGGTCACATGCCACCAAATGGTCCTCATGACCTGCCACCCATGGGCCCATTAAACATGAACCAAGGCCCCCCAGGAATGATGCAGAACTTTGGCCCACCCGAAGGACCTCCAAACCCGGCCATGATGCCACCTGGTGGTGGTTCTGCTCGCAATTTTTATGACAACTTTTACCAGCAGCAGCAAAGTATAGGAGACGACGGGGGAGATGGAGAGGGTGAGATTTGATTTCTGACAAGCTAGAACAGTGAGCAAAAGACAGATATAAATGAAACCTGTAGGAGATTGTATTATTGCTGTAAAAGGTTATATGGTATGTTCAGTATATCAGGATTCATTTTGGTTTCCGGACATAGGTGATGACTACATGGCGGGATGTGGTGGAAACTTTAGTGAGCAGTCGCCAGGAAATCAGAATTCTGTCAATATGGAAGGCCCGTCAAATGGAGGCTCAACTAATCAGACGGGAATAACGGTGCCGGACTTTTTGCCACCCGCACAGCGTGTACTGTTTATGAGGATCCAACAGAAACAACAGGAGGAAGAGGAGAGGGCCAGGAGGATAGCTGAAGGAGTGCCTGAGCGAGACAATGAAGGTACTATTTTATATTCACCTTCTACTATTTTATTTTATAAAAAAATAAATACACAAGGGTGTTACTAGTTTCCAACAGGAAATATATCATGGACACTATTCTCCGCATGTCCTAATCAAGGCAAACAATGTAAAAACGTCCTCTGATTTTCCCAGTCTCAATGTACTTTTCCTGTCACTAGATGGCAATATTGATGTCTGCTATTAATTAAACTTTGTTTACATGAGATCAAGAGAAAATCAAGTCAGTTTTTCATTTTAGTTTAGTTTATTTTGTTTATTAATTATAATGTAAAAGAAATGTGTGTATATATATATAGATAGATAGATAGATAGATAGATAGATAGATAGATAGATAGATAGATATAGATAAATTAATTCCAATCCGAGTAAGGGTGTTTCCCACTTGTCCTTGTACATATTTTAAAAGAGAGAAAAACTATGTAAAGGATGGGTGGATAGGACAATGTTTTTTGCGTGTTATTAACTATTCATGTTTTTGTATGTTATTAACTTTTAGGAGATTCAGCAAATTGGTATTCTAGTGAAGATGAAGATGGTGGTGGCAGTGTCACATCAATCCTAAAAACCTTACGACAGCAAAGCCAAGCCCAAGGGCCTGCAAAAACTGAAAGTCTTCCCAGCGACCCACGACTCCAGAAGGCTCCACCTGCTCCGGTGTCCAGACCAGCTGACCCTAGACTAGGCAGAGATCCACGCATATCACGCAACACAGACTCCTCACAGGGTTCAGAGACTAACCTCTCCTCTCCTCCATCATCATCATCATCATCCTCTGCTCCAACAGATCCACGACTTGCACGTCAGTGTACTGCCTCCAAATCAGAGCCCCCACTAGTCTATAAGCCACCACCCCTTACACCTGCTGCTACTGAGGAAGAGGACGGAGAGAGAATGCTAAGGGACAAGCCTGTTCCTATACCATTGGATCCCTTAATGGGCATGTCTTTGCGTGACCCCCGCTCTCAGCTACAGCAGTTTAGCCATATCAAGAAAGACCTGGTGCTCAACAAGCCCTCATTTGCTAAGGCTGTGCTATGGAGTCCTGAAGACCTAATTCCTATCCCCATCCCCAAGCAAGACTTTCTCCCTCTACCCCCAGGTATCCCTCCTGTTGCAACTATAGATCCACGAATTTCACGGGCCCAGCAGCAGCTTCATACATCTATTTCTACTCCTCTGCTTAGTTCGGTACAACCTGCTGAATTGCCTAGCCAACAGTCATCTTCTTCCATACCAGACTTTGAGCTGCTCTCTCGTATACTGAAGACTGTTAATTCCTCCTCTTCCAGTCCTTCACAAACTACTACTACTTCTGGGGTTCCTCCTGCACCTGTCCCAGCTGAAAAACCAGTTGACCCTCGTATGGCCCGCAAGGTCGCAGACCCGCGGCTTCAACCACAGAAATCTGCTCTCAAGCAGCCCACTGAACCTGCAACCTCACAAACCTCTGCATCACCTGGACCTCCCGATTCAACTTCGCCACCACAAACTATTGCGCCTTACGACCCACGGATATTGTCTGTAGGCGGTGTAGGGCGAGGGGTTACAGGTGGTACTACAGGGTCTGGCAGCAGTGTCCTTAGTACCATTAGTCTGTATGATCCCCGCACTCAGTGTTCAGACAAACCAGAGCTGACAGAGGTCACCACAACAACAACAGAGACAAAAACCAGTGACAGCCTGGCCTCGATGACAAAGCCAAAGTCTAAAGAGCCGCTGTTTGTTCGAAAATCAGCCCTGGACCAGCCTGAACCAGAAAAAAGTGGTGAGCAAGCCACAGATCGTTACAACAGCTATAACCGACCTCGGCCCAAACCTTCACCCTCACCAAACGCTACAGTTTTAGCAGGTTCTACAACAGGCGGTTCCTCCCAGAATCCTCAGGGCACTGCTGGAGCTACCGACACCCCAGCAGGAGTCCACAACCTTCCGGTCTCCACTCTTTTCAGTATGGTGAAGCAAGCTAGCAAGCCCAGTGGCACAGGTAGCCCGTTTGGTGGCAACAGCCCAGCACAGCCTGACACTACTGAGCAGGACAATGGCTCCTTAAAGGATGTTTTCAAAGGATTTGACCCTACCGCCTCTCCATTCTGTCAGTAAACTTTAAACTGCAGATTTGATTTTAAGCCAGCATGGGAGCATGTGTTAGGAAAATGGTCAAAAATAAACACATCAAGGATTTATGGTTAGAGACAATTAAAAATGTATAAATGTCTATTTTAAAACCAAATAAACTAAAAAAATGTAAAACATGTATTTTAAAATCTCAGAGTATGAGAATAACTTTGGGTCATTAAAGAAACTTTCCTTTTCTTATACTCTGTGCTATATTATAGCTAAAGAATGACCCATACACCCATGCGACATTATCAGCTGCCTGTCCTTTCCGACATACCCCTTTTCTTTAAGCAGTGTAGAATTCTATATCTTACCTTTAAGTACAAGTTGTGTAATGTCAGTAGATTAAGCACTATATCAAGTCCCCTCTACTGTAAGACCAGTGTTTGTGCTTGCACTGCCACATCCATGCTTTAACAGTAACCGCTTACCATTCAGCGCTTGAAAGCCTTTTAAACATTTTTATACTGATCTCCATGTTCATGTTTGAATTTTGCTGAAATTTTGTTACTTTTGTCTCTTCGGTTGCTTGTTTATGGGCGCCTTCTTTCTGCTTGAGACTGGATGTCTTTCTGAGCAACAGAACTGTATACTGAGACCTGCATCTGTTAATAATGTTTTGTGAAATCGTTTTAATTTATTTTTTTATACTTATGAGAAATTTGTTTGTTTTTCATGTGTCAGTAGAACATAATGATTATATACATATACAATGCATTTATATACAAATATATTTTCCCACCTGTATTAAAAATGGACTCGTGCAACCGATAATGGGCACAAACAATTAAGTGATTGCTTCTGTCACTCTGCAACAGGAACGCTGCTCTTTCCAACTTAAAACACATTGTTTTTCATAAGAACTGCTTTAACTGAATCAACCTGTGTTTTGTTTAGATTTGCCCTAACAAAGACATTTGTACATTGATAAATGACCATATTTGACAACCGGTAACTTTGGATTTGGATATCGTGTAGTTAAGTTGTGAAATATTTAATAAAGGAAATACAAGACTCGACATTACAAAGCTCAGGAATTGGATACATGTGTTTTTATATTAGTGTTATTGGAAATCTCAGTCTTGAGTGGGTTGAAAGGTGTTGATTCATTTTCTATTCAAATGAACAGTGAGCTTTGTTTAAAATGTATAGCTATAATTTTTCACTATATATATATATATATATGCATATGTCCTAAAAATATACACAATGGGATGTGTTCTTTGGTTTTATATCATTAACTTTGGAAAAAAAGGAGCTACGGTGTGAGTGATATCTGGAACTTTCATGGCTCACAAATGTTTAACGTCCTTAAAACATAATGTAAATTAAACTGTTGGCAAACATTTGTGATTTATAATAGAAATAAATGACATCAGTATTACTGTTGGGGGGGGGGTGGTTAGACACCTTTGCTTTGATAACATACCTTAGTTTTGGATTTATTTTCTTTTATTGTACATCATGTAATATTGATTTATTTTTATTTTTACCGCAAGTCTAAGAATATTTGATTAACGGCCATCAGACAAAATCCTTTCTATTTCCTTTTGAATAGATACATATTTACTATTTTTGTAAACTCCCATAATAATCACAAATTAGCCTTTCCTAACAAAAGGAAAACTTTTGTTGGTAAAACTAACAAAAGAAACATTTCCTTACTTTGTTTTAAATTTTGGCTTATTATAGACATTGAAGTCATTTATTCAAAACATTTCCTTACCCATATTGTATTTTGACAGGGGAGCAATAAACTGTAGTATGAGGAACTTGGAATTGCAACAGCAGCTATATTTAGTTATTAGTCATAGAATTGGTGTTTCAGCTTTACTGAGCAGAGCCTTCACTTCACAGATTCTATTTATCTGTAATCCTCTTAAAGAGACAGTAAATGAAGGATGACAAGGCTTGAGTAAATATATTGGTCCTGATCTTGCAGATTCATTCAGTGTTACATAATGAAAAACTGTACATGTTCCTCTATATCTCATGAGAAAATGTTCTGTGATAGTCAATCTAAGGGTTTCAATTTGTGTTTAAGAACAAAACTGTTTAAGCCATTTTTAAGTGAATACATAGTTTGTGTTAACACTGAATGTGTACCTTCGTAAAATCAAAAGATTTACAGCTTATACACAGTGTACAATTGGGTACATATGGTCTTCTAAAAGTGCAAGCTAGATTTGACTGAAAGAACCTGTGTGATTGGAATAAAAGGTTTTCCACAGCTGGCTGTTTTCAGTGATGGTATGAGAAGCTGATTATTAAGATATGCTGAGATGTTTGAGGGATCTTTTTACAGTAGGTGCTATCATTTTAAAGGTTACATCTGATCTCGCCTAACATAAATCTGTTGGGCTCGTGTCTGTTTTCTCCTGCTAAAACTTTCTACTGTTCTGTTTGTTTTTTCCCATGCGATCTCATTTCCGACTTCTCCCCAGACCCCCCTTCTCCCATCCAATTCCATTTCCTGAGGAATTCTTTTTTTGATATTTAAGGGCGGCATGGTGGCATAGTGGTTAGCTCGGAAGCCTCACAACAGGAATGTCCTGGGTTCGATTCCCGGGCCGGAGATCTTTCTGTGCAGAGCTTGCGTGGGTTTCCTCCCACAGTCTAAAAACGTATATTTGGTTGATTGTTTACCTTTCGGCTGCTCCCATTAGGGGTCGCCACAGCGGTTCCCTCTTCTCCACACTACCCTGTCCTCTACATCTGCCTCTTTCACCCCAACTACCTGCATATCTTCCTTCACCACATCCATAAACCTCCTCTTTGGTCTTCCTCGTTTCCTCCTGCCCGGCACCTCCATCCTCAGCATTCTTCTACCAATATACTGCATGTGCCTCCTCTGCACATGTCCAAACCATCTCAACCTACAGCCTCCCTCACCTTGTCTCCAAAACATCCTACATGAGCCGTCCCTCTAGTAAACTAATTTCTAATCCATCACCCCCAAAGAAAATCTCTGCAACCTCCAGCTCCGCCTCCTATCTTTTTGACAACGCCACTGTCTCTAAACCGTACAACATCGCTGGTCTCGCTACAGTCCTATGAACTTTCCCTTTCACTCTTGCCGAAACTCGTCTATCAGAAATCACTCCTGTCACTCTTCTCCACCCTGCCTGAACTCTTTTCCTCACTCTCCATTACTTTGCACTGTTGACCCGAGGTACTTAAACTCTTCCACCTTCACTACTACTTCTCCCTGCAACATCCTTGTCCATGGAGACTCCTGTCTGACCTCATCTGTCAACCTATCAATCACCATTGAAAACAAGAAAAGACTCAGAGACGCTGATCCTTGATGCAATCCCACCTTTACCATGAACCAGTCCGACATTCACACCGCACACCTCACTGCTGTCACACTGTCCTCATACATGTCCTGCACCACCCTCACATACTTCTCTGCTACACCTGA
>JAOTRA010000037.1:5686136-5698457 GCA_026260255.1 Pseudolaguvia tuberculata | reverse complement strand
ATCTAACTCATTAAATGTGTCTGTGTCTAAAGACAGAGAAAACATCAAATAAACATTTTTAAGTAAGTGCTTGACCCCTACTGTGCACTGACGCAGGATTTCCTCCAAATTGGAACTAAGAAATTGTTTGGATTGTTCTTTCAAAGAAACCGCGAGACAGCGGTTTCTTTCAATTCATTTATCATGAATGAACTTCTACGAGTTATAATGAATTTGAGTACTTAATGTAATTCACTGCCGTGGTCACAGTACGTGCGGTTACGGTGATTGTGTTCGTTTCATTTTAACAAAAATGTCAAGAAAATTAAATGAACTAAACATGTACACTCCCGGCCACCGTATTTACACGACTCTGTTTGTTGGCGCTACATTTTGTAGGCGGTACCATTTTGAACCTTTTTTTGATTAACCAATGAAAATAGAGAAGGATGACGTTGAAAGGACGCGACGCTGTACCTCGTAAACATTTTACGGTAATGTGGAGATTTGTCCGATTATTTAAGTTGTAATACAAACGTTTAACTTTGACATCGTATTCACTGTCACTCGCAAAAATAAAGCAACACTGGTAAAATAATTTAGCCGACAACATCATGAAGTAAGTAACACAAACTGTTAGCAAATATAACAGTACACCACCAGTGCCTGATAAATGAATGTTCAAAATAAAGAGTAATTCTCGAATAAAAATCTTCCTTTTTTAAATTGTCGATCTTTATCGTAGGTTGAATATTGAAGGGTTGTTAGTTTATTTCCCATACGACTACATCTATCCAGAACAGTATTCTTATATGCTGGAGCTGAAGAGGACATTAGATGCCAAGGTATCCGTATTTAGGTCACGTGCTTGTCATTCATTCGCTACTAATTTATCGAACACCTCTCTTACCTGCGGTCATGTGCCATCTCAGGGTCATGGCGTTCTGGAGATGCCCTCAGGAACTGGAAAAACTATTTCTCTTCTATCGTTGATTGTTGCTTATCAGAGGGTAAGAATCTGTACGATCTTTGATTGTTTTTTTTATATAGTCGATTTGGTTTTTAAGCCCAAAACAAGCATCTAAAGACTGTCTTTCTCACAGGCGTACCCTCTTGAGGTGACCAAGTTGATTTATTGCTCTCGAACTGTACCTGAGATAGAAAAAGTGAGTAAGAAAAGGATGTACTGTGCAGTTGTCTTCCTATAGTTAAAATGAAGTGTTAGTGATGCTTCACTTCTCTATTTTAAGGTTGTAGAGGAGCTGAGAAAACTCATAGCCTACTACGCCAAAGAAACCGGGGAGGAAAAGAACTTCCTTGCTCTAGCACTTTCTTCAAGAAAGAATCTCTGCATTCATCCTGAAGTGAGTCTCAAATGATACATGTACAGTTAACATGTCTATATGCATTTACTCAATAAGAGGTTGAAGTATTTTAGTTGGCAGTTTAGTTGCAGCTTAGGTTTTATTTCTTCAGCCTCTTAGCTAAGTTAAGAGATTGACATTTAATGTTCATGTTTACAGGTGAGCGCGCTGCGCTTTGGAAAAGAAGTGGATGGAAAATGTCACAGTCTGACCGCTTCATACGTTCGTGCACAACGTCACAGTAACCCCAATCACCCCGCCTGCCGTTTTTATGAGGTACAACATTAAAAGAAATGTATGAAGATTTGCATGTTGCTTGAGGTTCTTTTCATATCAGCATTTAGAATATCTATAGCATATACAGCTTCTGGATATGTCATAACAGCGGTAGTGGTGGTGCAGTGGTTAAAGTTTTAAGGATGATCAGGGTTTAACTTCCAGCACCATCAATTTTCCATTGTTGGGTCCCTGAGCAAGACTTTTAACCCACAATTGCTCAGTTGTATAAAAGAGATGAATGTACGGCACTATAGATAAAAATGTATCTGGATTTGTTCTCAAAGTTTTGTTTATCCAAATCTTGAAGGTTATGTCTATTCTAATGTATGCAGGAATTTGATGCTGTGGGCAGGCAGGTGCCAATTCCTCCTGGTGTTTACAACCTAGATGACCTTAAAGAATTTGGACGGAGAAAAGGCTGGTGTCCATATTACCTAGCACGCTATTCGGTATGTATTATAATCTGAAGAAAGGCTTTAATAAAAAGCGGTTTATTTTGTTACAGGTATCAGGTTGTTATCAATTAGTCTCCTACAAAAGTATTGTAACTACAGGATTATTATTTTTTATTATTAATTGTACAATTATTAATTGTAAAAAAAAAAAAAAAATCTATCTTAAAATATAAAGATAATCATTAACAACATTTTACTCTTCCTTTCCAAATATTCAATTTCACCAGTTGTGAATAAATTAAATATTTTTCATTTTTATTTATTGTATTATTATTTATTTCTGTATTAATAAATTTATTGACTATTTTTTTTCAGCTTCTTCATGCTAATATAGTGGTTTACAGTTACCATTACCTTTTGGACCCCAAGATTGCAGACCTGGTTTCGAAAGAACTGGCAAAGAAATCTGTTGTTGTCTTCGATGAAGCTCACAACATAGGTTAGGAAATGCCCTGCTTCCCCCAAACCTTATTAACTCAACTATGCAGTGACTCTTATAAAATACAGCCAGATACATCCAAATCTTCTTTAATTCAATACAAACTTACAATAATACATACTAGGGACCACTCTGAACTGGTTTCATCTTTTTGTAGACAATGTGTGCATCGACTCAATGAGCGTCAACATCACCCGTAGGACACTGGACCGCACACAGGCCAACGTGGACACACTTCAAAATACCATTCAAAAGTAAATAGTTTATTAATCTTTCAGTAATGAAATATTGAACTGCAATGTAAAATAAATGTCCCTACACATACTTTAAGACATTATCTAAATAACGTTGATTAAAGTTTGTGTCATGACTAAAAATAGGTTGGGAAACACTGGTGTAGGATGTAGTTTGTGTGGAACACGATTTTTAGTCTTTGGGCTACTTGGTGTTGTTTGTTTTTAAAGGATAAAGGAAACCGATGCTGCTAAACTGCAAGAGGAGTACAGGAGATTAGTGGAGGGACTAAAAGAAGCCAATGTTGCCCGAGAAACGGATGTTTACTTGTCTAATCCTGTGCTCCCAGGTGAAATACTCCAAGGTCAGTCTGTCTATACAGCTTTTTAAAACCCTTTGTTTTATTATCTAATTGTTTCTATATTCTTATTTTAATACAGTCAGATAAGTTTAGTGAACATCACTAAGATCATAGATGTAGCCAGATGTAACATAGATGTCTCCTACCAGTTCTTTCAATCTGTAGCTACACTATAAGACAAAGACCCACCCAAAACTCTCTGTGTACTCTCTGAAGAAATGCCCTTTTTTGCCAATACAGAGGCTGTGCCAGGGAACATCCGCACAGCAGAACATTTCATAGGCTTCATGAAGCGTTTTCTGGAGTACCTGAAGTCTCGGCTGAGGATCCATCATGTCGTGCAGGAGAGTTCGCCTCAGTTCCTTAAAGACATCTATGAGAAGGTCTGCATTGACCGTAAACCGCTCAGGTAAGGCACAATTCATATCCTTTTTAAGTAGCATATCTCATGTTTTGCATTATAAAGTAGTTTCTTTATACTTGCCACATAAATCCACATAATCAAATATGTTATATTACCTTACTTTATTATGTGATTATCTCAGAATTGTGTTTGTATGTCTTCCTAATTCTCCATAGATTTTGTGCTGAGAGGCTACGCTCATTGCTGAGAACTCTGGAGATTGCCGATATCGCTGATTTCTCTGCTATTACCCTGATCTCCCATTTTGCTACTCTTGTTAGCACCTATAGCAAAGGTAAAGGTTAATCTAGTTAATTTGAATTGCGTTACTAAAATGATACATTTTCCCTATTAATAGTGCCTGAATAATAGGGCGGCGTCTGGGGTCTTTCTGTGCAGAGTTTGCATGTTCTTCCTGCGCTTGAGTGGGTTTCTCCAGGGTACTCTGGTTTCCTCCCACTGTCCAAAAACATGTACATTAGGCGGATTGGTAAGTCTAAATTGGCCATAAAATCCCGGCCATTAGGGAGTAGCCTTAGTGCCGGTCCCAAGGCCGGAAAAATGGGAGGGTTGCGTTAGGAAGGGCATCCAGCGTAAAACCCCGCCAAGTCGAATGAGGCAACCCCTAATGCGAGCAGCCGAAGGACAAAAAAAAATAGTTCCTGAATAATGTTGAATTTCTTTCTTAGGCTTCACGATTATTATTGAGCCTTTTGAAGACAAGACGCCAACAATCGCTAATCCCGTTCTGCACTTTAGGTGGGATACACTGACTCTGTTTCACTTTTTAAAAAATCTGCATTATTATGTTCCATAAAAAAATTGAAAATGAATATCAAATTAAATCTGCAATTACATATTAATTTTGTGTTTTTCTAATTTGACATGTATGTTTTTTTCCAGCTGCATGGACCCTTCCATCGCTATAAAGCCTGTGTTTGAGCGGTTCCAGTCAGTCGTCATCACCTCAGGGGTAAACTGACCTCCTTTGTCACACACAACCCCTTCAGACCGACTGGGGAAACATTCAATGTGTTCAAATTCCTCCCAATGGCTACAAACTGAATGTTATTTGTATGTGTGATTGTTTATCATTTTGCTTTATTGTTCTTTTTTGCAAGACTCTTTCTCCACTGGATATCTATCCCAGAATCCTGGACTTTCACCCCGTTACCATGGCATCCTTTACCATGACGCTAGCACGCACCTGCCTTTGCCCTCTTGTGAGACTGCTGTAACACGGTCAACATGAATACACAATTCAAACCTTACAACTAAATGTTTGAAACGATTTTTCCAGATTGTTGGACGTGGAAATGACCAAGTGGCTTTAAGCTCCAAATTTGAGACCAGAGAAGATTTTGGTGAGTATTTTCTTTTTTTTTTAGAATCTTTACACAGAATAAAATGTGTTGTGTTGATAAATGTTATCCTACTGTTATTGCACAGCTGTGATCCGGAACTATGGGAACCTGCTTTTGGAGATGTCTGCCATTGTACCTGATGGGATCGTAGCATTTTTCACCAGCTATGTATACATGGAAAACATTGTAGCATCATGGTATGAACAGGTATTAAAAAAAAAAAAAAAACCCACAAGTCTGTAAATATTCTGTAATCTTTTTTTGATAAATGTAGAACATGTACATAAAAATCCATAATTGGTTAATGTCTGATTGGGACTTTAGGGAATTCTGGAAAACATCCAAAGGAACAAACTTATTTTTATAGAGACCCCAGATGCAGCTGAAACCAGCATGGCTCTAGAGAAATACCAAGAGGTCAGGAGATTTTGAAAAACATTCACCTATTTCAGCTTAACCATTTTCAAACCCTAACCTTATGTCAGCATTATGTCAGAAATTAATGAATTCATCTTCTCTTCCCGCTTATTCCCTAATTTGGGGTCACTGGGTTCTGCTGGAGCCTATTCGAGTTCTCTGAAGGTCGCCAGTGCATCACAGTGCCACACACACACTGGCGGAGAAAACCACAGTACCTGGACTAAACCCACACAAACTTGGGACGAACATACAGACCATCCACACAACTTGCCTGGGAATCAAGCATTTACAAACCCAACCTTTCTTGTTATGAGCCAACAGTGCTAACCACTAAGCCACCATGATGTCTGATATGAAATTACAGCCCATTAAAATGAGTGGAAAGCATTTTGATAATTATTTGAAAATTTCTAACCATTGTAATAATATGGCCGGCAAGGTGGCTTAGTGGTTAGCACGGTTGCCTCACAACAAGAATGTCCTGGGTTCGATTCTTGGACTGTAGTCTTTCTCTGCAGAGTTTGCATGTTCTCTCCGCGCTTGCCTGAGTTTTCTCCGGTTTTCTCCCACAGGCCAAAAACATGTACATTAGGTTGATCAGAGATTCTCTAGTTGCGTAAATGTGCACACCTGTGAATTAATATTTTTTTGATTTGTCAGTATATATGATGTTTAATTGAAAACAGAACAGATGATCTGATGTTCTATTCCAGGCTTGTGAAAATGGCAGAGGAGCCATCCTGCTATCCGTAGCCCGGGGTAAAGTGTCTGAAGGGATCGATTTTGGTGAGCATCCTGATGGTCCAACACATTAGCTATGTAAATGAATGGCTTTTATATTAATAATCTATTTTTCTTTATTCGTGGTGTTTCTAATTCATAGTTCATCACTTTGGGCGAGCTGTGATCATGTTTGGAGTGCCTTATGTCTACACCCAGAGTCGAATACTAAAGGTCAATCAATCTCCTGATCCGCACGTCTTTTAACTTGATCTAGTTTTCAATGCTTTACTCATGTTACTGGCTCTGTCAGGCTCGTCTGGAGTATCTGCGGGACCAGTTTCAAATCCGTGAGAATGACTTCCTTACCTTTGATGCGATGCGACATGCAGCACAGTGTGTAGGCAGAGCCATTCGAGGCAAGACTGACTATGGCCTCATGATCTTTGCTGACAAGGTGAGCAGTAGTTTTGTGGCGTTCCATTGGTTAGGTTTCTCCTGTCAGTTACTAAGATCCTCTGCTTCTCACCCTCAGCGTTACGCCAGAGCCGATAAAAGAGGTAAACTTCCTCGCTGGATCCAGGAACACATTACAGATGGCAGCCTTAACCTGACTATTGATGAGACAGTGCAGCTTGCCAAGCACTTTCTGCGGCAGATGGCACAGCCATTTAGACGGGTAGATTCACTTTCCTCCTCAAAATACACAATATGCTCTATAGATGGATAGACGGACGGAGAAATACATTGACAGACACATAGATAAACAAATATATAAAATATATTGACAGACAGACACATAGATAAACAAATATATATAAATATATAAAATATATTTATAAATATAACAAATAGACAGACGGACAAATACAAAGGCAGACAGATATACAGACAGACACCGCCATGCACCTGGACAGATAGACAGGTGGATACAGTATTCCCAAATACATACTTTATTCATATCAGATGGAAATATAACAAATATATATTTTTAGATATTTAGAATAATTATCCATGTTCTGTATAAGAATAATGATCTTAAAATAATAAAATGATCTTTTGCTTGATGTGTTACAGGAGGATCAGTTGGGTCTGTCTCTTCTGACCCTGGAACAGTTGCAGTCAGAGGAAATGCTACAGAAGATCTCTCAGATTGCTCAACAGGCCTAATGCCGGTCACTGCACTGGAATGTTTTTAAACTTGGATGTTTGTACATATTGCTAAATATTTTTCATCAAACGCAATGTCAGTAATAAATGCTGATTATTTCTACAAACCAGCTGTTGCAATTGTTTTTGTTCAACTGAATATTACTACTGTATATTATGACAACTGTCATTGGATGTGTTTTCTCCAGGTACTCCGAGTTTCCTCCCATATTCGAAAACCATGTCATTAGGTTACTGGTGATTCTTAATTGTTCATAGGACTGAGTGTAAGTGTGTGTGTGATTGTTTATGTGTGGCCCTGTGATGCACTGGTGACCTGTCCAGGATGTAGCCCTACCTCTCTCGCCCTATGGCGAGATAGGCTCCAGCTGACCCGTGACCCTGAATAAGGGAATAAGCATTACAGAAGATGAATGAATGGAGAATCATATATAGTTAGTCATGTAAAACACACTGAATTTGAATAACCTTTACTGCATTTTGAATTTTTAGGAGTCGCCACAGCGGATCACTCATGTGTTTCGCACATTTGACTTGCCATGTTTTTAAGCTGAATGCCCTTGCTAACGCAACACTCATTTACTGGCTTGTGCAACTATATTGGCTGGGTTTTTATGGGCAATTAAGACTCACTAATCCGCCTAATGTGCATGTTTTTGACTGTGGTAGGGAACCCAAGCAAGCGCGGGGAGAACATGCAATCTCCGCACAGAAAGATCCCCAACCTGGGAATTGAACCCGGGACCTTCTTGTTGTGAGGTGACCGTGACGTGACTGCAGAAGTATTAAAACCTAGAAAAGTTGCTTGTGTTACAAAACAGTTACTAAATATACATATTTACATTTTGCAATTAAATTGTATTTAAAAGTAAATGTGCCATAAATAAAAATAACACTAATGCTTAAATGTAAAGTAAAATTATATTTAAAATGATATATATAACACGTAATAAGTTAACATGATACAGTGCAGCAGTTTGTCAGGGTCAGAAATCTTCACTTTACTGTCCTCTTCCTCTAGATTTGAAATAAATACTTTTTTGGTTCTAAACATGTCTCATGCTGCCTGTCGAGAGGCCGATGTATAGCTTGGAAATATTATCCTTCTCCACTTAAAGAGCTCCAGCGAGCTAAACTCTGTGTGCTGGAGCTGAGGGTACGACTGTCTGTCAGCCCGGTGAGATTCTGAAGGAAAGCAAAAATAGATCAGCAGACCAAATAGCAGAGAAAAGAATAACGTAACCTCTGTTTAATAGAATATTGAGAATATTTCATATTTATGTTAACAAAATGCGACAGTGGGTCAGTGATTTCTTACCCTGACAATGTCCTGACTCTCCCTCGTCTCTACATTCAGCAAATTGAGGGAGTTTGCTCTTTTCATTCTGTTACCATTGAAATTCATCAGATCAGCATTAATGATGACAAAAACCATCTGATCTACAGCCTGCACAAACAAATACAGTCTGCAAGCTCAATCAATACTATAGAAAGTACCCGGAATTGCGAGGTGATGTTTCTTGTGTTCCGGTTCCTTTAAGCTTCTTAACCAGCTTTTCACTGCTACGCCTCAAAGATTCTCGAAGCTTGGTAAAAGAGCCAGTGCGTTTCAAGCTTTCCTACGCACAGGACAACATTACAAGTCATGTAATAAAAAGAGGTAAAAGAGACAACAACAGATTACTGAACTTACCGGCCTAGAGCGTCTCCCTGTGGTGTGTATCCAAATAGATTGTTGGTTTCCTTACGGGACGAGAGAAAGCAATGAAGAAAAGCTACATTGGATGTAATATGAGGGGATAGAAAAATGTATACGCTGCCATCTGTTGGAGTGTCTTGAAACTTTTTGGTATCCTCTGGTAAGAAAGTTTCTTTTTTTCCATTGTTTGTCGGTTCAGTAATGAATAAAATTGCAATTTTGTACAAAATCTATATATTTATGTATTTATATCTGTACTGGGGGCAGCCCCACAACAAGAAATAATAAGAATAATATGTGGGTTCAAAGATGAATGAAGGAATTAATGATATATGTACAGGGCGGCACGTGGCGTAGTGGTTAGCATGGCCGCCTTACAACAAGAAGGTCCTGGGTTCGATTCCCAGGCCGGGGATCTTTCTGTGCTGAGGAATTGTGTGTGTGAATGGTTGTTTGTCCATGGACTGGCAACCCGTCCAGGGTGTACCCCTGCCTCTCGTCCTGAGTGAGTAGGTAAAGACACCAGTAGCCCCCTGTGAATACTCGGGTAAGAAGCGGGAAGTTTAAACCCTTGAGTAACCAAAGAACTATACTTTAGTTTTCCTCAGCTGGCAATTAATTCTAAATATATTTAATCGTTTGCATTAATGTGCTGGAGCAGAGAATTTTTTGTTACTTTAGACATTAAATCTATAGATTAGCAGCCTATTGAAATAGTGACTGAAATTTACCCTCCACTGAACCAAACTCCTTCTCATGAGCACGTGTCAGGATCTCTTTATACAGACCTTCAGCTTGTCTGTACTTCCCTTGCTTGAGGTAACATGAGGCCTGTGGATAGAATACAGAGCTTATATAAAGCTGTTTACAGATGTTTTATAAAGATGTTACGTAAGTTTATTTTCTAAGGCACATCTCATTCCAAGTATCCTTAGTTATCACTAGTGTTTACCAAATTATTTTTGGTTTTGGCCACATTGGCATCCTCTGGACCCAGCTGATTTTGGTAAATTTGCAAGGCTCTCTCATAGTAGTCCTCCACCTCTTGGTATTTGCCTTGGTTTTGGCATAGCAAAGCCAAATTATTGAGCTGCTTTGCTACATCAGGATGGTCGTTTCCCAGCACCTGCATAAACAACTGTATTTATTTATTATATTTATTATTAAATGTATTATTTCGAATAGAAGCTATTCATATCGCTTTGTTCTTTGCATAGGACCTCATATGAAGCGGACTACTAATGAAGACTTAATGGTGAGGTGTAATCCAAACAACGATTGCAGATACACCAGCATTTTGATAGATATTTTTGTATTAGAGCTTTCTACTTAAAATAAAACATTTGCCTTTTTTTACTTGCAAGTCTTGCTAAATGTTTGCTTAGAATCTAACATGGCTGTACATGTCTTCTTTAGTTTAATAAAGAACTAAAGCATACTTGGTCCAGTCACACCCTTTAAATAATTATCATGTGACTTGTAGTTTCATCTCAATCTTCCAACCACCTTAAAACCACCCCACATATCAGTGATATAAACTTGTTTGCAATGTATAGGTCTTTTTTTCAACACAGCTAGTCTTCTGTAATGTTAACTTAATTGCTTTCTTGAATCTCAAATTGTGAAATTTGCATATTTCAAATTGATATATAATCCTTAACTGTCTATATCATATAAAAAAATGTCTGGCACAAATAATGAAATTGTGCCAGACATTTTTTTATATGATATAGACAATTAAGGATTATATGCATATACCTTTAACTTTCTTGACAATAAATAACCTGTCTATACTGGACAGTGCATGGCATAGTGGTTAGCACGGTCACCTCACAACCAGAAGGTCCTGGGTTTCATTCCCAGGGCAGGAATCTTTCTGTGCGGAGTTTGCATGTTCTCCCTGCGCTTACGTGAGTTTCCTCCCACTGTCCAAAACATGTACATTAGGCGGATTGGTGAGTCTAAATTGCCCATAAAATCCAAGCTCCAGCGTAAAGACGCACCAAGTCAAATGTATATATATGTATATATATATATGTACAGTATATGTGTGTGTGTGTGTGTGTGTCACACTCCTTTCTTTAGCTGGGAATACAGACGACTTAATTATGGGTTGTTGTAAAATAAGCTTGTCAAACATAATCTTGCTCTTAAAGTTCAATGGTTATTAGTGCTCTGTTAGCTGGTATTGCCACCTTCCTGAGAGTGACCTGTGGTTCTGTCCTGTCTTCAGTGCATAGGGTCAGCTAATTTGATGCAAGACTGATGATGCAAATTTTGCTTGAGCAATTTCGTTGATCATTTTAAAAATACATCAGAGGTATATTAGACTCTCAAAATGTGACCCCTAATGTTGTCCCTTGACACAATGTCAGAACAAACAGTAAATAAAAATGTAATTACTAGTACACATCAGTTTTAGAATCATGTGCAAAGCTAATCAGCAGTTGTCATGCTATATAAAAACATACTCTACAAGCAAACAACATAAACAAGACAAGTATTTTGTGTTGTTAATTAAGTGGGAAGTTTAAGCCCATACCTTTTCCCTGATCTCCAGTGCTCTCTTGCATAGAGGCTCTGCTTCTTTATATTTCCCTCTTTTACCATAGAGCACGGCCAGATTATTCAGAGTAGCTGCGACCTACACACATTCAGACACTGTTTCAGTAACTTTATATACCAACAGATTTCTAAAAAAATCTAAAAAACCCTAGATACATACTGCCGGGTGGTCTACGCCGAGTGTCTCTTCTCGTATTGCCAATGCATCATTCAACAGCGTGGCAGCTTCTTTATATTTGTTCTGGTCCCTGAACAGAGAGGAAAACAGCACAACACCATAGTAGAAAATACACTGAGAAAAAAAACAACAGATACTAAGTACATTCAGGTCTATCACTTACCTGTACACAAGAGCTAAGATGTTCAGCATAGTGGCCACATCTGGATGGGTGTGCCCAGAGGTTTTCTCCAGGTCCTCCAAAGCTTGTTTGCAAAGAGGTACTGCTACCTCATAGCGGCCCTGAGCAGCATACTGAATCACCAGATTATGTAGGGTTCTGAGTCTGGTAGGGATTTCATACCCAACCTGGTGAGCTGCACTTACTGCTGTACTATGTTGTTGAGATCCTGCAAAAACAACACATAAGCGTAGTAGTGAAAAAAGGTGCTCACACACTATGGAGGTGAAATTTTATACACAAAACAAGTTGGCAAAAAAGTCACCATTAACTAAAGTTCGGAAGATTTTTTTTTCTTTACTATTTTTAAAAAAAAATGTATGTTCAATAAATGGTTTAAGAGTTTAAGTACTTGGGGTCAACAGTGCAAACTAATGGAGAGTGTGTTAGACATGTGAAGAAAAGAGTTCAGGCAGGGTGGAGCGGATGGAGAAGAGTGGCAGGAGTGATTTGTGATAGACGAGTTTCGGC
>JAOTRA010000037.1:5654105-5672500 GCA_026260255.1 Pseudolaguvia tuberculata | reverse complement strand
TATATATATAATTTATGAGAACTTTCATTGGTTACTATAATCTTTTTCTGCCACTAGTAGTTTAGCCATGTTTATAATATTTACAGTAGAAGTTGAAGATCTTGCTTAAAGTCATAGTCTTTAAGTCCTGTTCTAACTTTGGTCTGAATATTCGTGAGCACCAACCCCCATAGAAATAAGAGAGGTGTACGTGCAAGCTTGACAGGGTTTGCATGTACACTAAAAATATCTTTAGTGGCCTGTTACATATAAGAATGTGGTCCATGCCACAACCACTTAATGCAGTAATAGGAACCATTGGTTTCAGTTAGCCAGACAACTAGTTAAAGTGAGACACAAGGCCCAAACATGTCACCTCTGACTGCTAGGAAATATTAGAATCAAAAAGAGGAGCATTTACATGATTTCTTTTCCCATACACTTTTCCCCAGATCATCTCAATAGTGTCATCATGACTAAAAACTGCAACAATGACTACAAGATGAAGTTCCCTATGGAGGAGGAGTTTCCTGACCTCTCCCAGCACAACAACCATATGTCCAAGGTTCTAACCAAGGATATTTACAACAAGCTGAGGTCAAAGTCTACTCCAAGTGGCTTCACTCTTGATGACTGCATTCAGACTGGTGTGGACAACCCAGGTACAAAAGTCTGGACACACACACTTAATTTGAGCAATTCATAATTTTATCTCCTATTAAAATAGCATTTATTTTAGAAAATCCAAGTAAGTATCAAAAGTAACTCAGTTCTGAAAGGTTTGATGAGTCATGAGATGTTTTTTAATTCCATCTCCAGGTCATCCTTTTATTATGACCGTTGGTTGTGTTGCTGGTGATGAGGAGTCCTATGAGGTCTTCAAGGAGCTCTTTGACCCCGTCATTTCCGACCGTCATGGTGGCTACAAGCCCACTGACAAGCACAGTACTGATCTGAACTGGGAGAACCTAAAGGTATGGAAAAATTATTTCAAAGTTCTATTCGTATAGGATTAATTTTTTTTAATAACGATCCTTATACTTTATGTAGGGTGGTGATGATCTTGACTCTAACTACGTTCTGAGCAGCCGTGTCCGAACTGGCCGCAGCATCAAGGGTTTCACTCTGCCACCCCACAACAGCCGTGGTGAACGTAGGGCTGTGGAAAAGCTGTCCATTGAGGGTGAGTGTTAACATATAACATATTTAATTTCCATATTACAGGCCATTATCATGAGTCATTTTTTTTTTTACAGCTTTGACCAGCCTTGAGGGTGAGTTAAAGGGCAAGTACTATCCCTTGAAGGACATGACTGACAAAGAGCAGGAACAGCTGATCGCTGACCACTTCCTTTTTGACAAGCCTGTCTCTCCACTCCTGCTGGCTGCCGGTATGGCTCGTGACTGGCCTGATGCAAGAGGAATCTGGCACAATGACAACAAGACCTTTTTGATCTGGGTGAACGAAGAGGACCATCTGCGTGTCATTTCCATGCAGAAAGGTGGCAACATGAAGGAGGTCTTCAAGAGGTTCTGTGTTGGTCTACAGAAGGTAAGAAAACCAGATATCCAAAATTCCAATGTTATACTTTTCGCCCAGTAGCTTAATAACTGAGTTCTCTAATTGTTTACACAGATTGAGGAGATCTTCAAGAAGCACAACCATGGATTTATGTGGAACGAGCATCTTGGTTACATCCTGACCTGCCCCTCTAACCTGGGTACTGGCCTGCGTGGTGGTGTGCATGTTAAACTGCCCAAACTCAGCACACATGCCAAATTTGAGGAGATTCTGACCAGACTCCGTCTGCAGAAACGTGGCACAGGTATGCGTTGTTATTCCTGCAAATAGCCAAGGTGCCCTGACTAAACACCTTGATGTGCTTGACCTTCCTACTTCATTTTTCCAGGTGGTGTCGACACTGCTTCCGTTGGTGGCGTGTTTGACATCTCTAATGCTGACCGTCTGGGTTCATCTGAAGTGCAGCAGGTACAGCTGGTGGTTGATGGAGTGAAGCTCATGGTCGAGATGGAGAAGAAACTGGAGAAGGGCGAGTCTATCGATGATATGATCCCTGCCCAGAAGTAAAGGAGAAAGTCTTTCTTTTTGTACTTATTCTTATGATTAACCTGATCTCACCATCTGAGGAGCAAACAAGTTGGAGAAGTGCCACTAATGGACATTTCCAAGAGACACTCCATCCTGCTTCATCACTTTCTTACTTTACATACTTTCTTTTCTCCCCATTAACCATTTTCTTTTCCCTCCTTTTTACTGTCACCGTGCCATGTTTTTCAAATCTTCCTGTAACATCTTGGGATCAAATCGCCGCATAGGTCAGGAAACTCTGACTGTGCTGTAATTGCTGTTATTTTGATTGTACAGACTCATTAAAAGCCCCATGAAACAATCAGCTTTACGTGTCATGGCTCTTAATTCCAGAATTGAACAGGATTTTAGCAGTACATCCCATTCAGACTTATAAAAGTAGGGGTTCATACTATTTTATTTAAATCTAAAAAAAGACAGATTTTTATTGGTATTATAACACTGTGCAGTGGCATGGGCTTCAGCCGACCCGTCGCCCAGAGTTAGGGAATATGTTGGTTAGAATGAATGAATTATAACAGTTAATCATCATTTTATTTGTTAGTATTTCTAATATGTAATTGGATGTTCCATGTTTATGGTTCTGGACTGGGAGGTTTAAAGCATGATGAAGGAATGGTAGTTCAATAGATAAGAGTTGTAGGTTGTAGCAACCCTCAACCTCTCACATAGAAGGAACAAATTCATAGAAGTCACTTTGCATAAGATGACTTCTATGAAAAAAGCGGCCACAGGTTGAGGCAGACCCTTTACCCACAATTGCTCAGGTAGCTAAAAACAGATCTGGGTAACAATGGTAGCTCTAATTGTTAAGGCTTATGGTTTTTGATCACATGATCAAAATTTATAGTCTAGCACTGCCAAGTTGTCACTGCTGGAGAACCTAACCCATCTTCTATGCTCCAGGAGTGCCAAATTATGGCAGACCCTACACGCAGATCAGGTTCTGAGCCCACCATTTAACACTAGACTATAAAAAGAGGGAATTTCACTGCTCCGCAAAGTATTGGTAGAAAAATACTCAAAGGGCATGAAAACATCATGGAACACACAGCATACACAGACTTTAACATATTTATTTATTCCTCAGTCATCTCAGCTGTCGCTAAGGCAAAAAAGAAACTAAAACCTTTAAAAGAATAAAAAAACATAATTTACCTACACAATTTTACACATTTATACAATCAGTAAGCCTTGCAGGAGGAAAGGAGACAGCGGGTAATGATTTTGCTCCAGTGAAACTGTCTATGCAAACCCAGTATTCATCTTTAATTAACATGCTCAAAATGGAGTAGAACAAAGTTTATTGATGTTGTATGCACACACAGAAAAAGGGTATTTTGCTCAGGTAACTAAAGCTATTTCTTATTCTGATGTCATCAAAGCCATGTGCCCAGCAGAGGCTATTGTTTTTTTTGCCTCAGAAGTACACAGTGACAACAGTACTTACTGTAGCGTTAACCAAAAAACCAGTCTTCAGAGTTCTCAAGTGTTCATTGATATTAAGAGATGTTTTGCTGTAAACCATGGAGAATTTGTGATCCCTGAGGACTGGCTTGTAAAACAATGTAAGTGTTTTGAGTTTTGAGGTTTAAAAATTAGTATGAAGTCCTTTGCAATTACAGTAAAAATAAAAAAGGATGTATGTTCATGAGCAAGAAATTCAAAGCTGGATTCATACAACAGTCCCATTCATTTAAGGGATCAAGACTATTTATCACACAGTGTTTTCATTTCAATTACACACACATACAGGAACTTTATATATTAGTATGTAATAATCTGAATAATTTACTGAGACCAATGCAAACCTTAGAGATATGTCCTTAACAGAATTTGCTATGGAATGAAACCACCAGATTGAAATAGTGTATTAATGTAAATCTATTGTATTAATTGGATTGATGCAAAACCCAGAACTTCCCAGAATCTGCAAGGCACAGAGTCATTACTTATGGTATCCATCCATGACCCAAAGCCTATATTAAAATGTCATGGCTTTACACTGAAAACGGATCCTAAGCAAATGTATAAAGAATTTCTTATTATGAGAAATAACAATGTATTATTCTATTAAAGGATAACTATAAAAGATAAATGATCCGTAAAACAGAATAATTCCATTTTTATCAATTTTGTTTATAATAAGACATTACTTTTATCTGAGTATAGATAATAGGTGACTCTAGCTTGTAGGACATCTGGGAAACATTTGGTCTTATTAGTAGATTGTGGCTTAAAAATAAAACAAGTATTCTTTTTTTTTGGCGAATGGTTCAATAAAATTTTAGAATATAGTCCCTTTAAAAATGCCTTTGTACCTTAGCAAAACCTTTTCAAACAGTCCTCATAGGAATTGTACTTCACTTTACACTCTAACATCAATACATGATCCCGCCGCAGCACAGAGTAATAACGACGCTGACTTAAAAAGGCCTTTTGGAGCTAGGAATACAAAGGAAATGACCTCAAACAGTCCTGAAATCATATCACAGGATAATTTGGCAGATGTTTTAGCACCTAAACATTTGTCACATTATCAAAAATATAAGACAATCTATGACTGGTCAAAGACGCCAAGGCTACAACTAAGAGTCGTGAAGTTTCATAAAAGTGTTCCTGTGTGGACAAATCCTTTTTGCACAGTGTGTGCACTTATGCCGTTGTTTAAATCAGGCTGAATCAGTGAATTCAATGCATGTCTCATGTCCATTTATCAGGATTCTCTGTTTGGCGGTATAATAGAGGCCTCTCTCCAGCCTAATACTTACTAAACAACAGAAGGAGTATTGTGATTTGACTTGGCTTGACAGGTAAATTTAAAGAAAACGCAGTCTGAAAAAAAAGAAAGAAAAGAAATTCTCACTCAACCCTAAAGTGCTACTGAACAACAACAGAAGTTGCATTACTGAGAACAACTGCTGAAACGCAGACAAAAAAAAAAAAGCCTTAACGGCTACAATGTTGGAGGCTCAGAAGAGCAGCCATAACTTATTCCCAAATTACACAGGTTTAAACAGCTTTTTTATTCCTGCTAGGCAGCTCCCAATCTTGTGTTTAGTCGGTTTGTCATCCACGGAAAATGCTAATATAAAATACATACAAAAGAACAGGATTTCAGGCCATGTCATATAAAATAAGTTTAGGATGGCAACAAAAGGAATAAGAAATGTTCAAAATGTATTCAATAGCAGCTATTAAAGAAAATTACAAAAAAAAGCTCAGACCCCGTGGTGACGATCAATATCTGTCAAAATTGTAAAGCAAACAGCATGGATAAGACACAGAGTTAAAGTCAGTGACAAGGGAGTTTTTCTCAGTAGGACCTGTATGTGGCAGCCATGATGCTCTCCATTGTTCGTTCTAGAGTCTGTATGCGCCCACAGAAAGTGCAGGTGGTATAGAGAGGTTCCTGTGTCTCTGCTTTCATTCCATACCCTGTTTTAGAGTTCTAGCTCTTTAGACACTTTGGTAGCGATGTCCCGGAAAGCAACTGGTGCCCCCCATAGGCGTTTGAATCGAACCCCGCTGGCCTCTGCAGGCAGGTGGCCTACTTCAGCCTCGAATGCCACACGGGAGCCGGCAGCACCATGTGTGCAGGAGAGGAGGAATGGGCCAGCCTGGTGCACCTGGCAACCGCAGCCCTGAGCCGCCTCCCTAACCGCCTGCACTACTTCGGCTGGGTCCCGGGCGCTTTGCACTTTTACATCCCAGCCACATCTGGGGGGCCGGGACTCTGCCGCTTTTTGATACCCAGATAGATGGCGACTGTGAGAGAAAAAAAACCAAACAAACAAGAAATATTTGGATAGGGGGAGGATTAAAAGGAAATAATGGTAGAATAAAATAAATGTGGACAGAAGAATAGTAAGAGGGGTGTTGGTGGGGTGAGGGGGTTATGATATGTTAGAAACCTTGCAAGAGAATGCAGTAATATGCATTAAATAATAAAAATGCTCTAATATACATACATTTGCCATTGTTGGAATTATTAATTAAGTAATTCATAATCAATATGCTTTAGTAATGTAACAAAATCTACAATATACTATTACTGTCTATGTCTACATATAGTCATATATTTATGTACAGTGGAAGCAGAGACACTTTTGTCAATCATGTGTTATAAATACATTATACCAATGTACTATTTCCTGTAAGGTAATCGAACATGCGTAATATCGAGCATTGACACGTAACTGCGTTCGCCTACAGCACAAAGCCCTGCACTGCTGGTGAACGCGGTTGTGTTTGTTCTCACTCACCCACGGCAACAAACAAATTCAGCAGGCATGTAGCAATGTTCTACACATGAACATTAGAGATTCAAGCACATGACATGGACCTTCAAACCACACCGAGTTAACAGCAATGATTTTCTGAACGGACTTGTTTAGTTCAGTTTTGTCAGTTTGAGGGTTCTCAGTCCAAGCAATATCTTCAGTTAGCAGGTGCATATGAGTCAAAAGGTTCAGGGCAAATGGAAGACTTGGGGTCTGATCTAACATACTAAAGATTCAACAGGTGGTGCACATGGAACAAAGTGCACAGAGAAGATGCTCTAGGTGTATACACAGATTAAAAAATTACCTGGTATTCTTAATCTGACACTTTGCTTCTGGGGCGTTTGAGAGGAGGAGAGAGAATCAGTTTTAATAGTTAGAGTCGGTTTTGTGAACACAGATCTCAAATAGCTGGAAACAAATTACACAGACAAATGGCACATTTATATCGAAGCTGTGTTCAAAAAACTGCTCGGAAACTCATTTTCAGCTACTTTTCCAAATGTTAAAGCCAGATGTAAAAGTGCACCAAGGAGCTAAAGAAATAGTTTTGATGGGTTTAACCCCAAAGTGTCTGTCAGCATCTGTATTAATGTTTTGTAAATACGCATACAGTAAGAACAATTGGTATTTTGAAATGAAATGATAAAAAATAAGGTTTCAATGAAGTCATGGCACCCTTACCTTGCGACCGGAGATCTGCAGACTCTCTCAGGTTCGTTTGTGACCCTTAAAAGGAAAACAAATTTAGAGATAGGAATCAGATGATTGATCAAACTGCTCTAAAGTGGAAAAATCAACACGTACGAGTATCTATGATTATCGCTCTCCCTGTTTCCATTCACCCTCTATCTGTCTCTCACACACACAAACAGGCATCTTACAATATTAATAATAATAAGCATTTACAATTGCTATATAATGGGACAAGTGAGTTTTTATATTCCAGTCTAAACCCGTAAAACACATATTTAATTGAATGATTGTTCATAAACACATACATTTGGAAAGACATTTGTTCTACAACTTCCGTGACACATCCAATCAGGATACAGCATGCAGACTAAATAGTAGGACTGGGCAATATGGACAAAATATAATTTGGGGGTTTTTATTCTTCCATATTTCTCGATACATATACTGTATATACATATGGTAAATGCTACCAGCTTAAAAATAGTTTTTCAGCAATGTCTTAAACAACATAAATTATAGAACTAATTAATTTTTAAGATATAGATTATTAAAAAAACTAATGAATCATTTGGCCTTAAAATAAAAAAAGAATTACTCACAAAACACAATATTTCGACCTGCGAAAAGCGGACTGTTTGGTGTAATGAATCAGTACTTTTACTTTGTACACAGTGCCACGTTTCAAAGTGTGACATGTGAGTCAAGTGAATCGGCCATTTTGGGGGTTTTTTGAGTAGTGTCTCGTGTTAGCATAGACTCACATTTAAATTTGTCTGGAACTACATATTTCACTGAATTTGATTGTTTAGATGATTTCTGTTGGCCTTTTAAGGATCAGTGGTATGCTTGGCTGTTGTCTGTCTTAACACACTGTTTGTATCGGGTCTTTATTGGTTTTTGTGGGAAGTGGTGCCTTAGTGCATAAGGACTAATACCAAAAAGATCAGAGTTCGATTTCCACCCCCACCAAGAAACCACTGTGGGCTCTAGAGCAAGGTCCTTAATCCCCAATTGCTCAGTTGTACAATAGAGATCAAATGTAAGTCCCTGTGGATAAAAGCGTCTGCCAAATTCTGTAAATGTAGATGTATTTTCAAATGGTTTGTGACAATCAATCCAAAAAATATGTAACATGCTTAGCTTTCTCTTTCTGAGGGATGTTCAACAAAGATTTCCCTTATGGAACGCAGACACCGCCGGGAGGGCAGTAAAACATTAACAGTACCAGGTTTTAATCCATATCGAGTAAAAATCTCCAGTGCTTAATCGGGATGTCCTGATCCAATCAGGTGATCGGAAATCGGGCCCGATCAAGTAGTTTCAGACTCGATCGGAATTGGACATTACCTCCCGATCAGATATATGTATTCTCATTATTTTTTAACACATCTATAGTTATGCAATGGCACAGAGTTAGACCTCTTGACTCCACACAGAAACAGCAACGTATGCGCTTTATTGTACTCGAGACTCTATTGGTTAAATGCCGCCAAAATAGAACACAGAAGCAGCTTGAAGCATTCTTTTTTTATGTATTATAGAAATATTGGATTGGGACTCTGTATCAGTAGATACTCAAATCAAATGATCGGGACATCCCTAGAGCTTATCATTGTTATCATCAAAAATGATCACAATTCAATATGATTTTTATTTTGATATACTTTATTGATCCCATGAGGGAAATTATTTTTTCACATATCCCATCTTAGTGAGTTGGGGGTCAGAGCGCAGGGTCAGTTATCGTACAGCTGACCTGGAGCAGGAAGGGTTAAGGGTCTTGCTCAAGGACCCAACAGTGGCACACTTGAGCCAAGGTCTTCCTTGGTGGTGGTGGGGTTAACTGATCAACAACACAGCACCTTAACCAATGTACCACCACTGTCCCTACTAAGTAGTCAACGCTCTTACTAAACTACAACATAGTGTAAACAACATCTATGTTTCCTTGGGAGGAAAAATGATCTCAGGCACCTAATATTTATGGTTTAATAGTTTAAATGATATTTTCACTAATGAATCACATGATCATGCGACTGAACTGTTGGATGGCTGATGGACAAAAAGATAAATAAGAAGGAACGAAAACATAGCAAAGACATGCAGCCCATGCAGTGCTTCTTAGTAACACTTTCGGTGCATCGCTGGAAGATTCTGTACCTTTTTTCTGTATATCAACATGCAAGTGCAAGCTGATAAATGCCACAAGGGGGCAGTCTTCTCAATCCCAGAGAAGAGGCACTGAACATGGGTGTGGTGTGCAGCGGAAAAAAGATGGAATGGTGGAAATATAGGAAGACTTACTAACTGTTTTCGATCCATGTGGCAAAGTGCAGCCTGAGACAGACTTGTTTGAGCTCTGACGCTTAGAAGGGTCAAGACTGACCCTAGGAGATGGAAGGGGGAGAGAAGGAAAGAGGATAGTATGACAAAGAGGGAGCAAAGAGGAAAATAGGAAGAAAGCACAGCAAAAAAGGTTGACATCGAAAAAAGGACCGAAGCCCACTGTTAAAGAAGAGAAAGGAGAAGAGACAGAGCAGTCTAATTCAGCCAAGACTAAGAGGTAGCCGAAAATGTGCACAGGGAGCGTTAGAAGCATTAGAAAGAGGGATATTTGGGGTAAATTAATGCAGTGTATGCACATTTATTTAAATAACCATAACTATGTGAGAAATATAGTTAGGTAATTACACTATAAATTTGCCTTTGCCGTATGAATTATGTGGTAAGCATTTATGTGCTTAACCATCTTCTAACCCGCTTATTCCTTAATTCTGCGTCACGGCTGTCTCCTGGAGCCCATCCCAGCGCACATAAAGCGAAAGGCAGAGGTACACCATCATTTAATCATAATTTTCACTCCCCGACTCATTTTGCAAAATCGTAGAAAAACACCAGAGACTTATTTCAGAATGATAAAAGAGCAAATCAGCACACAGAGCATTTGTATGGCAAACCTATTGCTGACTTCCATTTTAATAACAGAGTGGTCTGTCATGCATATGTAACCTCAGTTTGCTGATCCATGCTGCTTGTGCACACAACAGCAACGGAATATTACTGCAATAAGTTATGCGATGAAAAAACATTCAAGGTCTTTGAAAAGCGTGCAGTGTGAACTCTATCCTAACTCATAGAACCTATAGGTTGTTATTATTAGTACAGAAAGTACTACCCAATTTATTATTGGGACCCTACTCCCTGCCTATGTCAGAGCCACATCTTGGCCTGTAGATACTGGTGTAGTCAGCTTTTTACTGAAGTCCTAAAGTTTAAATCCTACCAACCCTAAGCTGTAAAATTGTTCAACTGAATTGATATATAGGCTATATTAATATCCCTCTGCTAATAAAAAAATAAGCTGAAACTGACGAAAGCTGACTAAAAATTAACCAACAAAAATCAGACAACAGGGCTTATAGAAGGTCATCACAGAATAGAATAGTCCAAGATTTTGGTCCTAGCCATTCCTGAGCATTTTTGGCTGTGTTTTATCCTGTAAAAAGGCTGCAACTGAGATCAAGCCTTTTGTCGTTAGGCTTTCATAGTAGGGTTCTTTTCTCAATAAAGTTGATGTGCATCAGCTAAAAGCCCCAGTTTTCTTTTATTTGCCAAAGGAAATTCTCCTAGAAACGTTGTGGCTTGTTGATATGCACTGTGTCTTGCTTTTTTATGATTTGCTCCCAAATCAGCTTCAAAATGGTGTCCTTCCATGAGTTCAAAAAGTGACAGATGTTGTGACCTGAACCTGATGTACCCTGACATTGGAGTTCACTTTGAATGTCTTTGGAGTTTCTTTTGTTACCATTTGTTATTATCCATCTCTTCAATTTCTCATCAATTTCTCACCTATCCTATTTCCATGTGCAGGGAACTCACACATCAAGCTGCTTAGAGTTATTCTTATAGCCTTTAACTTTAACATAACATGTCTATCATTTTCTTATCGTCTGAGACAATTCTCTCCTTCACTTTCTGTGGCCCATGTTTAGTAAAAAACCCTCACAGTAATTAATGTCTAAACCCGTGGCAACAAAAGTGAGTACACCCCTAAGAGGAAATATCCACATTGCTTAAAAGTAGCCATTTTCCCTTCCTGTTGTTATGAAACTCGTTACTGTTACAAGGTCTCAGGTGTGAATGTAGATCAGTTGTGTTAGATTTGGTGTTATTTCTCTCACTCTCTCAAACTGGTCAATAGAAGTTCAACATGCCACCTCATGGCAAAGAACTCTCTGAGGATCTGAAAAAAAGAATTGTTACTCTTTATAAAGATGGCCTAGGCTAAATGAAGATTGCCAAGACCCTGAACCTGATCATGGTGGCCAAGACCATACAGCGATTAATAGGACATGTGCACTCAGAACATGCCTCTTCTTGGTCGACCAAAGAATTGAAGTATACATGCTCAGCGTCATATCCATAGGTTGTTGTACGAGTGCTGCCAGAATTGCTGCAGAGGTTGAAGGGGTCAGGGGTCAGTCGGTCAGTGCTCAGACCATACGCTACATGCTGCATCAAATTGGTCTGCATGGCTATCGTCCCAGAACTCTCTTCTAAAGACGATGACCAGAAAGCCTGCAAACAGTTTGCTGAAGACAAGTAGGCTAAGGACAAGGATTAATGGGCCCATGTCCTGTCGTCTAATAAGACCAAGATAAACTTGTTTTTTCAGATGGTGTCAAGCGTGTATGGCGGAAACAAAGTGATGAGTCGCACACGGTGGTGGAAGTGCAATGGTCTAGGGCTGCAAACTTTTGCCAGGGGTTTAGACATTAATGACTGTGTTGAGTTTTTTTTTGATTGGACAGCAAATTTACACTGTTACACAAGCTGTGTATTTACTTCTTTACATTGTAGCAGTTTAATTTGTTTGGTGGTTTTACATTAAAAGATATAAGAAATATTGAATATAAAGTGCATGATAGTCTGGCCGTACCTGCGTGTAAGTTTGGAGGTGAGTTTGCTGAACAAGTTTGAGGTGGCACGAGTGCGGGCATGGGGCAGCGGGCTGGCATCACGTGATAAAGTAGGGGAGGCTGGTGGGGCATATGTAGGTACCCGCCGCTCCCGAAGCTGACCCCCATGGAAAGTGCTGCGGACAGTAGAGCCTCGGCTCAAGCGGGAACGTTCGCCTGAGGAGGATGAAGCCCCTCCCACACCAGATATGCTGTGGGTGGAGGGAGAGGCTGGAGGTAAACGGTGGGAATGTGAGCTGGGAAGACAAAAGAAAAAAAAATCAGTTATGTAGACAACCATTATTTTAACAGACTTTAGTACAGTAAGAAGGCGGTAGAAATATCATGAAACAGATCGCTGTGAAGCACAGTGAGGCTCCGTCATCAAAATCAATCAAGCATGAATGTGCTGAGTCACCCGGCCTCAGCTATGAGCTATCTCTCTTTCAATCCTTTATTTAGACACACTAAGGACATGAACTGCTAGTACTCCCGAGTACGAAAAACACATGGCTGCACATCTGATCATGACAAAAGTGTAAGAGGCAGGCAGTGTGAAAAATGAAGTGTAAGTACATGGACATACATGCAATGCCGTGTGAGACCAAATGATAAGCTCAAAAAAAACAAAGAAACAGAGACAACGCTAACAGATCACACATAGTTCCTCTGCCTCACTGCTGGCCTCAGGCCATGTTACTTAACGCTCTGAATAACTCTGTACTAATAGAATTGCCTCCACCCACACCCACAAGTGTACATCTGCTAGCAATAAAACCTCTGAGAAACATTTTTATTTCTAGAATCAGATGTACATGCATTGGCATAAATAACAACAAATATTTTAGCTATACAGAAAACCTGAAACTGTGCGATTACATTAATGACATTAAAATAAAAGCAAAAACAGAACATTGCATATAATGTAAGAAAATAACACTCATAAAGATGTGCAAATCAGGGGAAAACAAGTCATGCATGTAAACTGTGCATATGTATGAGTGTGATGTGTGTTTTCTCTAGACCTGCACTGCCGCAAAAGGAAGTGCTGGGTCAGCACAGCTGCTAAAGTCATATGACCACTGCCTGCTGACACATCCCAGAGTAAAGAGAAAGAAAAAGAGAAAAAAATAGAAAGACATAGCAAGGGAGTAGCAGTATCTCTCGCTTGGATTTTACCTGAACAAAAGTTAAATGCCAGAAGACATAGAAAGAACACATCCTGTTACCTGTTCTCCTTTCCGTTCTGCAGTAAGGCCTGTCTATCAGTGCTGGAGCGATCTGTACATACATATGTGTTTCTGCGGGTCATGGCACTTGCTGGTACGTTGTTCTACACAGTAGAGAAAGAACACAGGAATGTAAAGTTATAAGCATACATACATTAGTACTTTATTTACAAAGTAAATGTTTTGATTGGATCTGCTCTAATGATACAAACTAATTGGATAAGTATTAGACACTCAAGCTGATCAACTGTATCTACACAATTTAGTGTTTAACAGCATTTAATTAAATTTGGCAGATGCCTTTATCCAGAGCAACTTCCATTCATCTTTTTTTATAGAAAGGAGGCGGTTAAGGCTCTTGCTCAGTGGCCCAACAATGGTAACTTTAGGCAGGTAGCAACCTTAACCTACCGTGTGGGAAGTGGTAGCCTAGTGGTTAAGGTGTTGGACTAGAACCAAGGATTCAATTGCCGGGGTTCTATTCCCACCTCCACCAAGCAACCACTGTGGGCCCTTGAGCAATTATAACCCCCAATTGCTCAGTTGTAAAAAAGAGACCAATTGCAAGTCGCTCTGAATAAGAGAATCTGCCAAACTGTAACCACCAAACTAACACTCATTTAAGGTCTTACACTCACTAATTTTAATACTTTTTTCCATTCAATAGCCGATAGTAGTGAATAAAGTGTTTTGTTTACCGAGGCGACAGGTACTTCTTTGCGTCGGTCGGGGATCTCTGCTTTGTTGGGATTGTTAGCCGAGCTGACCATCGGGCTGGAAGGAGGGATGTTACGACTGCCTGCCACACTGCCGGTTGCCTTTCTTGCAGCTAACCGCTCCTCCTTTGAGTCTGACTCCCCTGTGCTGGTGGGGCTGCGTTTATGTTGAGTTGTAGGTGCTGCAGGGCCACCTGAATAACAAGAAACATATTATAAAACTAATTTAATAGGCAAAATTTGCAGTGAACGATAAAGCACCTCTGCTCCTGTAGCTGTTGCTGACAGTCACGATTATTACCATTAGCAAGCATAGTTGAAAAATTAATATATCCGGATTCATATTTCTTGTATTTTTAGCCATTTTTTGTATACTTAATATGTATTGTATTGCAGTACATTGTATCATGAGCCATGTATATGTATTGTACAGCCCTGGTTTCTAACATCAACACTATTCTCTATTCATTTTAATTGATCGCAGACTGGTTTACTGCTGTCGAGTTGCAGCAGGTGAGTTGGGGACTCACAGAAGTCACTGTGCCGTCTCTGGCGGTGGTAGGTGGAGGCACTACGATGGGGTTTGTTGTGTGTGGTAGAGGCAGAGCTGGATGAGGAGGTGGAAGAGTGTTTACTGGTACCGTTGCTTATCGGGCTGGGACGAGCCCGTGACAGAGAAAGAGTACTACTTGATCTGGAGTCTGTTGCATCCTGTAGAGGAAAACAGGTAAGGGAGTAAGACACACAGACACACACACACACACTTGTGCACAAATTCAGAGATGGCTGTATTCTCACCTCACTCCTGCGGTTTAGCAGCAGATAAGTAGCAGTGATCTCATTATACTTTTGAGTGGTTAATGCTTCCCTGATATCCTCACGGGGAAAACCCATCCCTATCATTACATCTAGGAAGTAGGGAATAGGAAAACTGGTTTAAAAACCTTTACGTATCCAAGCAGTATAGACAAACCCAAGATCTTATTCTAGTTTATAATAAAAAAAATGATGGTTTACTAACTCAAGTATGCAGAATAAATTTTGATTATCTACCTGTATTTAACCCTAAGGACAATATTAACAACCATAACACAGTAAGCAAACTCCTCCAGGGTTAGGATCTGAGTCAAGGTCAGAAAAAGCTTCATTCAGCACTGTGATAAACATCTGAAGAATTCTCACCTATCCTCTCTGTATCGTTGTAGTTCTCTACAGGCTCTAAATGTGGCTTCAGTTCATCTGCGTCATAGCCAACATTCATCCATTTATCTCTCATGATTTGCTAAAAACAGAAGAAGAAAGCATTAAGTGTGTGTATCTCTTGGTCTGTTGCCCAATTTCCAGTAAGTATCTAAATCCTACTTTTTTCTATCAGGACCTTTGTTATATTTTTATTTCTGTAGTCTGAGTGAGTGGTACCTGGTGATACCATTGCTATGGCATAATACATTTCTTAAAACATCCTCTTGTCTAAGGTAAAAATGAAAATTACTGAATGAACAGAACAAATAATAAGTTTCAGATCATAAAAAAGGTAGGTTTTTAATATAATATTCCATTATATAATGACCAAAAAAATAAATTAAGTAACTTAGTAACTGCAATGCACTTAAAATCCATGAGGGAACAATTAAATGAAATGATGTAAAGTAAATTTGTAGTGGATTGTATTTGTTTAGTCGATAAAGCTTGAGCTATATGTCATTGTATACATATCTGCCGAGGAATTAACGAAAAAAATGACATGCCCTGGCTGTCTCTAAAGTTGAGCTATAAAAGCATCAAATTAGCAGTAGCACTGAAAAACTGCAGCGTGTCCTCCTTACCTCCAGGGTACATCGCTTAGAAGGGTTGAGCACCAAGAACTTGCGTAGGATGCACTCACAGTCAGTGGACATGTAGAATGGCACACGATACTTCCCATTCAGCACCCTCTCACGCAGCTCCTAATGGGAAAAAAGCAGAAGAATCTAACCTTCTATTCAACACCTCATCTGACCAAACCTACTTCTGGTTCCACTCAGGCATGGACAAACTTTTTCATAAATAATTCAACACACCTTAACAGATCATCAAAAGTCCAAGTATGTCGTAATCAAAAAGCAAACTTTGAACTGAATGCAAAAGAAATGTCAAAAACTGTGTTTTACGTTTGCTTTGTAAGTTACTGTAGTATGACACAACCAATGGAAGCTTAATGATGTTAAGTGTTAAGATTCACTGTGTAATGGCAGGTATAGCAGGTAGTTTGTAAAGTTGGTCTAAAGCCGTCTCTATGTAAAGAACCACTATTAAAGCATGATCCAGAGCGTGTGTAAATGTTCTGTCTGCAAGACAGCTTTCTAACCACTAGAGGGAACCCACTGCCGAGTAGGGGCATTCGCCTGCTCCCCTTATGTCACTTCCGTAGCCTAGCTATATATGCTAGTCCGCAACTATATTAAGAAGCAATAACTTATCATTATTAGCCTGTTTGTTCACCAAGGGATTACAATTTATGATTTTTTTTTAAAGTCCATAAACCTATTTTTGTACATTAGTTTTGGGCTTAATGGAGTGATTGTGATTGTGTATTTTGTCTATCGCTTGCAATGGAATGGCGACCTGTCCTGGGTATACCCCTGCCTTTTACCCTATGTGCACTGTGACTTTTAATTAGGGGGTTAGAAAATGAATGAATGCATGAATGAATAAATGAATTATGAGCTGATACAAACAATGATATGTTATCACAACAAAACACTGACAATAAATTTCAATACTATTTCTGATGACAAAAAATGAAGGAGAAAACTGGATCACCTTAAGATTCTGGCCATCGAAGGGGAGAGATCCGCTGACCAGAGTGTAAAGAATAACCCCCAGGCTCCAGATATCCACTTCAGGTCCATCATACTTCTTGCCCTGGAAAAGCTCAGGTGCAGCATAAGGAGGGCTTCCACAGAACGTGTCCAGCTTACTGCCCAGTGTGAACTCGTTACTAAAGCCAAAGTCTGCGATTTTCACATTGGCATCTGCATCAAGCAGGAGGTTTTCCGCCTGAGGGATGGCAATAAATTGAGAAGAAGTGCAAGAGAAAGAGAGAGAGAGTAGATAATAAATAATAACACAAATAATGCATGTGATGGAAGACTAAAAACATAAAAAACAAATGCATGTTGCCTTCGAATAAAACAGGCAGCATTAAAATAACCTTTAGATCTCTATGAACAATCTTCTTCTGGTGACAATAATGAACTGCTGATACAATCTGAAACAGAGAAATTCAGACAGAGAAGACTGGGATTATTAAATTCCCCACAAACTCCACTGTCCTTTCATCTCTATATACAGTTGTGTTCATAAGTTACATAAACTACACGTTTGAGACGTCCCCAAGGGGCTCAATGATATTCAGGTCAGGAAAATCCAGAATCTTCACTTTATTCTGCTAAAGCCAATGACAGATAAACTTTGTCTTGTGATCATAGATATTGTAGTCATGTTGTAGTTTCCGGGCTCATGTGCAAATTTTCCTCCAGGACATTAGCTAACTGTTATGAGATAAGCACAGACTGGAGTCAGACTTCGGGTACACGCTTTTATTTGTCGGCAAGTACCAACAGAAATTTAAAAGTAAACAGAAACAGAAACGAAACCGTGCAGCAATGCTGCTCTAATGAAACAGTACTTAGCTTTAGGGACTCGAATGTGGAAACAGATTCTTGGAACAAGACAAAAATCCAAATGCACACATAACAGCATAACACTTAAATAATAATCCGCGCATCAATAAGATGGCGCTCACCTTAAATAATGCACTAAACACAACGTGGTTAGTGACGTAGAAGGGGTAGGGCATGATACTAACATACTGCATTCATTCATCTTGCTGCAATTTGGACCAAATTTTATTTGCCCTTGTAGCTCACCTATCCCTAGAACATCAGTGATCCACCTCAGTGTTTCACAGTAGGAATGGTGTACCTTTCATAATTGGCCTTGTTGACTACTCTTCAAATGTAGAGTTTATGATTGTGGCTGTATAGGTAAATTTAGGTCTCATTACGACAAATAAACTTTGTGCCAAATGGATTTGAGTCTCTGCGACATACTTAGCGGCATTTCTTTTGGTGACTCGACCATACCGCCATTTTTTAAACGCCTCCTTAGTGTGCATCTTTCAACATCCACACTCATTTCAGAGTCCTGTATTTCACCTATTTTATTTTGCCGCTTTTTTCTAATAAACCTTTTACACACACACACACACACACACTAATGACAAGCAGAAAGATCCCAGATAAGGATGGTTACCTTTAATAGCCATTCAAACCTATTTGAATCAACTTGTAAACTTAAGAAAAATTCTGTTTTCATTCATAGGGTATGTACACTTATGAGCACAACTGTACATGATGAATTTATAAACATTATACATTTCT
>JAOTRA010000037.1:5582268-5595747 GCA_026260255.1 Pseudolaguvia tuberculata | reverse complement strand
TATATATGTATATGTATATGTCATCAGTATAATCAAGTAAATGCTGAAAAACAGCCTATTGGCTGAGACTGGAAATGTATTGTTTTTTCGACCAGTTTACTGTGACAATGACAATTTCTGGATTAAAATGGAATCACAGAATGGAATTAGAATGAAATAACTTGTATTCGTCCAGGAACAGCATTAACAAATATAAAATGTATTTTGGTTTGTTTGGTCAACATAAGCTAATGACATTAGATGGTTGTGCTTGGTTAATTAAAAAGAGGTTGCTTATCTGGAATCACATTCTTCTTGGCAAAGTCCCATCCACTGAATAGGTTGCATGAAGGTTGTATTACTGTTTCTTGAACTGCATTCCCATGAGCCGCTAAAATACCTCAGCTGCAGATGTTGCGTCAAAAGCTGATTCATGACCACAGTCATATTTACTCGCTCATATAGACACACAACCAAATAACCCTGGCTCCAGTGCTCTGGTTTTAGTGTGCTTGTATGAGAGTGTGAACCTGAACCAAATAACCCTGCTATGCCTCTAGGACCAGCAGTAATTTTTCCTGATGCAGTTTACAGATACTTACACAGCTGCATTTGGAGACTCTGGGTGTTTCGATTTGTCAAATGTGCATTTTACAGAGCCATCATCTGAATCCATTAACAAAGTGATGATATGTAATGTCTGCCAGGTAGAACTGCTTATCTTATGTCTCCAAGTGGTCCAAGCTGACCATGAATGTCTACCTGTCTTCTTCTTAAACATCAGTTCAGTGGCTGTCCTCAGAGAATGTATGAAGAACGAAAGCCTGGTGCGCTTCTTCCAGGAAAGGCAGGCCACTCTTTGCCACTCGCTGCCCCTGGAGACCTACCTGCTAAAACCTGTGCAGAGGATCCTGAAGTACCACCTCCTTCTTCAGGTTAGTCTAGTCTCGTTAAAGCATAAAGCTTGGCTATTAATCACTACACTAAAAAAGAAGGGGGAAAAAACCCCAGAATATTGTGGCGTAGCTCTGGCAGCTGCAAGCAGATTCTTCAAAATTGTAATCAATGTCTCCCCCTACTGCCAGGAGCTGTCCAAGCACTTTGACAAGAGTGATTCAGGATATGAGGTGGTGGAAGATGCTATTATTACCATGACAGCTGTGGCCTGGTATATTAATGATATGAAGAGGAAACAGGAACATGCAGTACGACTACAGGTGCAGAACACACTTTTTCATTTTGATTGATTTTTCTTTAATAATAGAATGTGGTGGTGTGTTTGAAATGAGGGTCTAGTGGCAGATTGACTGAGACATCAGTAATATAACAAACAATAAGATTAAAAGTCATTGTGTATTTGGGCTGAAAATATTTTATTTGTGGCACATAACCCTAAATTCTTTCTGCTAAAAAAAAAATATTTTATCAAAGAGTCCGTTACAAACTGCTGGTTTTGATATAACTTTTTTGCCACCTTTACTTTATGACTTTTGATACAGAATTATAATTAATAAAACTTTTCGATTTTGAGAATCGAATTAGTTTGTGTAGAATGTTTTTCCAAAATGATCAAACCTTGTGACAATCTGACAGGAGATCGAGAGTCTGCTGCTAAACTGGACTGGTCCTGATCTCAGTGGCTTTGGAGAGCTGGTACTGGAAGGCTCCTTCCGTGTTCAGAGGGTTAAAAAGGAGAGAGCCTTCTTCCTTTTTGATAAAATGCTGCTTATTGCCAAGAAGAGGATGGAACATTTCATTTACAGCACACACATTTTTGTAAGTCATCTGTGTTGCACCTCCCTTTGTGTATACTGCTAAATTTGGATCTGGATGTAAATATCAATGAAAGACGTTACTAAATGACAAATCATTTATCTGTGTCTCTTTTGCAATCTTCAAGTGTTGTAACTTGCTTTTGGTGGAGAGCATGAAGGATCCTCTCTGTTTCAAGGTCTCAGATCAAACAATCCCTAAACAACAGCATGTTGTTCAGGTAAGAAATGTAGCTTAGGTAACTTACCATATACTGTTAAAAGAACCAGTGTAAAACCAAATAACTGACGTTTTCGATTTATGTGTATATGTATTGCACCGATACATGGTAATTCCATGCTATTGTTTAATAAAAGTGGGAAGTGGTAGCACAGTTTTTGGGGTTCAATTCCCAGCACAACCTTAATCCTTAACCTAATTGCTCAGTTGCAAAAAAGATATATGTAAGTCAATCTGGTGTCTGGGAAGTGTTGGACTAATACCGGTGACCGGTGTTCGAATCCCACCCCCACCAAGCAACTACGGTGGACCCTTGAGCAAGACACTTAACCCGCAACTGCTCAGTTGTAAATAAGAGACCAAATGTATGTCGCTCTGGATAAGAATGTCTGCCAAATGCCAAACTGTAACTGTAACTGTAAATGTACTGTTTAGGGCGTGGTAGCATAGTGGTTAGTACGGTTGCCTCACAACAAGAATATTTCTGTGTGGAGCATGCTTGTGTGGGTACTCTGGGTAATCCAGTTTCTTCCACAGTCAAAAAAACATTATGTACATTAGGTCGATTGATGATTCTTAATTACCCATAGGAGTGAATGTGTGTGTGAGTGGTTGTTTATCTATGTGTGGCCCTGCGATGGACTGGTGGCCATATATATATCAGTTTGCAAATTCTCTATTTTGCTTTTTCTAGGCTAAAAACCAGGAGGAAAAACGATTGTGGCTGCATTACCTCAAGAGGCTAATAGTAGAAAACCATCCTGCATCTCTCCCTCAAAAAGTAAGACTTACACCAAGACATACACTGGATTCTGGAGCATTTCAACAAAATACTCATCAAAACACTTATTTTACAAACAGTTCTGCGTCTGCTTTATATGGTTGACATGATAATAAAGCTTCAGAAACATTGCAAGAAAATATTTGACATCAATGGGGAAAAAAACAGTATATAACATTCTATATTACTGTGTTGGGCAAAAAATGTCTTTTAGTTGGTGGCTATGCATCTCAGAAACACATCAACCATTAAAACAAACATGCCAACTGCTGTAGATGCATAGATTCTTATCTTGGAATGGCTCCTTACAGCAGAATAATGCATTGAAGAAGATCTTAAGGGAACTTTTGGGATCCTGTAATGATGTCTGCTCAATGCTATAAATGTAAACCATAGACAGTTGTTCTTTTATCCGTACGTTTCTAAAAGCAAAGAATTTTAGACCTATCATGTTTAAAAATAGTACAGAGATGTGTTATAATTTACTATAATTAAGAAAGAATTCAAAACTTTTGAGCCCTAACTATTATTCCGTTCAACCAGTATTCCATTACTAATTATATTTCATTTTTTTCTTGACAGGCAAGACAGGTCCTTGGTGATACGTTTTGTCAGTGTAAGTAACACAGGTTATGTTTAAGTTAATTGCAAATTGTTAAACTGCCAAACAGAAAATTTGCTATTGCTAAGCTAATAAAATGGTTCCCTGGAATCACAAACTCTAAAGTTTTATTCAGACACATTTCATGGAAGAAATCAAATGATAAAAAAATTGATCTTCATTAATGTGTCATGTGTGTTGCTTAACCATCAGCGCCTGTGTTTGAACAAGAACCCAACCGAAAGTCTGTCCCGTCTCCTCGATTAGACGAATCCCATGGCTTTCATAGAGGAAGAAGACAATCAGGTTTGGATGCATGAAATTCCGTTTACAAAATATTAATTATAAATAAGGTGTTATTTACTGAAACGTGTATGATGTTCATGGCCTAACTTTTCACTTTTCTTACAAGAGAGGGTGAGATGGGGGTTATACAGAATCGAATGATTCGGTACTGCTATTGCTTTGATTTTTTTCTTTAGAACCGCCTGAATTTATCTACACCCCTGAGAAAGCCAGGAAAAGCCTTCCTTTGTTACTGGAAGGAAACCTAACTTATCGCAGAGGGCGGAGACGTTCAGGTGAATCTTTAAAATGTTTTACATGCATTTATAATAGATGGGATATAGCATATAGGTTTTTATTACCATAGATATAAAATGTTATTTTTCTTTGTAGCTCCCGCCAAAGACATAGAAGCAGCATTCCAACAAAATGGTGAGTTTGTTTTAATGAATGTGATATAAAAAAAAAAAAAGATCTGTACCTGCTATTACAACTGTCACGATCACTAAAAAAAATTTGTACCTGCTAATAAAACTGTCACAATTACTAAATAACCATATAGTCACATTTAAAACCGGTAGTCACATTTACGACTGTATTTATGACATTTACCATTTTATAGTCACATGTACCACTCTATAGTCACCTTTACTGTGGTCGATGTATCCAAGCACAATTGTTGCACACTTTTATTCCCCCCAATAAGGAGTATTTGCAGCACCCTACTTCCAAACAGAGTATATGAGCAGGGGGGAATGAGAGTGCTGTGGGTTTGGCTTGGAAAGGTGGTTGTGGTTTTCAATCACTCTATAGGGTCCCTGTGGTTTTTGGACAAAACGTAATAAAAGAAATGGATTTCCTTAATTTTATTTAGAATAGTGTATTTACACGCTATTTCCTTTGGGTAATTTAGAATTATCAATCAACCTAATCTACATGAGTAATTATTTATAATTTACAAAATAAATTTCTTTATTTTAACTAAATTTATTGACGTGTAAAGTTTGTCAATTATATACTAAAACAAACAATTAATCACTTGTTTAATCCCAAAGCAAACAATAAATCATCACAATCCCAATAATTTATTCATTCATTCATTCATTCATTCATCTTCTTACCCGCTTATTCCCAAATCCGAGGTCACGGGGGTCTGCTGTGTCTATCCCAGCACACATAGGGCGAGAGGCGGGAGTACACACTGGACGGGCCGCCAGTCCATTTCAGGGTCCAATAATTTATTTACAAATTAATTGTCAGTCTATTTTCATAATTGTGACAGTCTTACCCACTCTGTTCTATTTCATTGCTGACATTTTTTTCCAATAACGGTTTGGTTCTGACTTTTTGTATTTCTTTTATCTTTATAGGTGAGACCACAGCTTCTTTAAAGGTGAGAACAGACTTTCCAAAAATTTACAACAAAAGTCACAATATTTACATGTTCTTGACTTGATGTGTGTTTGTATTTGGGGTTGTCTAGGCGGGCAGTGAAGGTGCGCTCTTCACACAGGTTGAGAGCTTGGCCACCTCAGGCAGTGGCAGTACTCTTGTATCATCAGTCATCGAGGTTGGTTCAGAACTGGAAAAAATGAGTCATGACGATGAAGACATGTCACCTCTCCCTACACCTCCAACTCTCTCCATTACTGAAGAAATCATGCAATTCATCAACGAGAGCCGGGCACGTGAAGGCATGAAAGCACTATCTACAGATGTGGTAAGAAATGAACAAGAAAAATCAAATATGACCAGTGTTAGCCATGTTATTTTAAAATGTTAATGACCTTATTATTTCATTCATTCATTTATTTATTATCTAACCTGCTTATTCCCTAATTAGTCCCAAGTTCGATTACTGGGCAGGGTCCTTTCTGTGTGGAGTTTGTATGTTCTTCCTGTGCCTCTTATAGGTCAAATTTCCACCATAATATGCTTATTCAAATTAAATATTTCTCTATCCTTCATATATCAAGTCGCCAAACACACACACACACACACACACACACACGCACAATTTAATTCATGGGGAGAACATGCAAACTCTGTGGCGACCGTGCTAACCACAACGCCAATGCTGTAAATGTATTCATGTATGCTTTTCTCCACAGGGTGAGCCCTGGACAGAGACCATGGACACACAGCTCACTGAGTCACAGGACCAACATAAATATCAGAAAACACATTTACCTACAGAGGAAGATCAAATTGCTTCCATTAACACACTGGATAATCAACCACCATCAAGTACTAAAATAAACAATGAGAATGAAATTGAAGATTTTTTGCCTGACTCAACCTCTCCAAAAGTATTTGATGAAGATATTTCATCTATAATCTTGTCTCACAACTATGAGAGTGAGAGTGGGAATGAAGTAGTCATCATAGAATCAGAGGTAGTTATAGAAACTGTAATGGCTGAGCAGCTCACGAAACAGGAAAGTGAGCATCCAAAAGATAAAAAAGCTTCTCTGACAAATGAAACCGAGAAAAATGACAGTACAACCTCAATTGAGCAAAGTGATACATCCTTGTCAGTACACAGATGTGCTGAGAACCCTCTCCAGACGAAAGAAGAAGTTGAACAAAAGTTGACTAAAAGTCACCGGCAGATCATAGAAAAAATTCGCAACTACTATGAAGCAGCCGAGGCAGTGTGTGAGGATGGACAAATATCCCGTAGAAACAGCTTTTCTAACATTCCTGCTGGCCTGGTAAAAGATTCAGTGTCACGCTTTAACTTCTTTGTTCATCAAGACAGTGTATGTGAATCTGAGAGTGGACGCTCGGATTCAAACGAGAATGAAATCAAGTCTGCATTACCTACTGAACATGACCAAATCTTAAAAACTGTCATTCAGACAAACTACACTGGTGTTGATGCCACAGTTACAAATAACAGTTCAGAGCAAAGTAAGACGGACTTAAAACCTGACAATGAGGATGATGATAATGATTATGTAAAAACGTGTGACTTTAAACCCTGCATGGAGCTCTGGAAAGAGAAAGAGAGAAAAGCACCGGGTCTTCCGGAGGTACCAAAAGTGTCTGCTGGTAAAGTGTGTGTATTTGACAATGACAAAGACGTAGGTGTAGATCCTTTGTCGGAAAATCGGCTGAATCCTTTGTTCGAACCTAAAAAGGATAACAATGAAAACGTTGAGCCTAAAAGCCCTAAGCAAACAGAAAAAACTGTCAAAAAAGCTCAGCCTATTGCTGTGCACCATGACAATACCCATCCCAATCTACTCAGTCATCTAAATGCAGGACGATGGTCCCGCCAAGGAAAGGAGCTCACCTGCGGTAGGACCCTTTACGAAGGCATTGCAGATGTGTCAACTCTAGGATTTTTTGAAACCGCCCCAATGGATCAGTGTTTAGTGGAGAACTCAGATAGAATCCTGAGTAAAGTACAGATGCTAGCACAAATGTATATGGCTAAGTCAAGCAGTATGAAAGTACCATTACATCAGAAAAGAACCCGGTTTACCAAGGGATCATGTAAAGCAAATACCTCTGCAACGTCTCAGATACTAATGCATCAAGCAGAAATGAAAACACAAAATCAACAGGGTAAGTCTTTTTAAATGCTATATATGGTATGCTATATTGCCAAACATTTGTAGTCACCTGACCATCAAAATCATGTGGATCCCCTCCAAACTGTTTCTACAAATATGGAAGCCCACAGATCTCTAGGATGATTTTGTAGCATTATTGCTTCACTAGAACTAAGATACTCCAACAGTGTTCCAGCATGACAATGACCCTGAACACAAAGCCCCTGATCTCCATTATGACATGGTGTGTCATGGTTGGTTATGTTTCACACAAAGCCCTGATCTTAATACCACCAAACACCTTTAGGATAAACCGGAACACCAACTACACTCCAGCCCTCCTTACCTGATGTTATTGTCTGATCTCAATAATACTGCTGTAGCTGAATGAACTCAAATCTCACATTTAAGCTACAAACTGTATCAAAAATAAGATGTTCAAAAAGATATACAAATCTGATGGTCAGGTGTGCACAAACTTTTGGCAGTGTATAGTGTATATTAAATGATATAAAAATGTTGTTGATTTCATTGTAAAATGTGTTTTCTTAATTGACAGATATTTCCATGGAGTCTATTATTCATTCTAGACCTGAGTCATTTGGGCATATCATTGTTAAAGAGCAATTAACCACAACTTGTTATCAAAAAAATTATTGTGACATTACTGGACAAAAGGAGCAAGTCTCCAGACTTGGAACCAGTGCAACAGAAACCATTTCAAATGATTTATCATCTGAATTAATAAAAGATGATTTGACCACAAATTCAGGACATTCCACAGACAAACAATTCACACCAGTTTACAGTTCTGGATCACAAGTCCAATCTATTCTCGAGCAGGAATCCAACCACACTTTGTTTTCAATTCAAGAGGACCATTCATTATTAAGTAATACTTTTGAGAGAGTGTGTGAACCTCAAATTCAGCTATTGATTGTGGACAAACCAAGGTTGGACTGCTATACAAACTTAATGAATAGATCCGAGGAAAAGGTAAACCTGAAAGACGAAGCACACCATGCTGAAGAAAAGAACAGTTTAGGCAATACGTTTTGTGATGGTTTAACTCCTACTGAGGATACACTGGAAAATTCCCAGATGAAGCCATTAATTAATTCTAAATTTATTAACGATTCTGTTTCCTATACTGCAAATTCCGCTCTTAAAGAGAATGAATCTGTTAACCCTGAGGACACGTCTCTTTCAATAGAACTGCCACCGTGTTTGGAGAATAAAGTCTCAAGAACAACAAATAACGTAAATTATCAATCGTCACCCGATGTGCTCAGTTTTCATCAGTCTTCACAACTCGGATATCAATGCTCACCTGAAACAAGCCGTACAAATGTACCAACATTGCACTGTTTAAAAGTAATGGGAAAATCCATAGAAGGCATAGAAGCAGAACAGAATGACTTACTGGTGTTGAGCCCTTCCCGAACATTGCCTTCCTTTAGCCCTGCCATAGATGATCCTACAAATGTCAACCCCCAGAGTCCTGACCACCTGATGGAAGGAAACTTGAAAACGTCAAACACGTATTCTCAAAGGTACTTTACTGTTTACTTGAATGTTTTTACCCCAAAGCAGGGTAGTTGTTATGCCATAGAGAGAAAGCATAAGAGAAACCCTCTTAGTCATCTAGTATAATAGGATTAGAAATGAAAGTCTAACCTGGCTTGTATAAGATAAACTGGTCCAGATGAGGTTTCTCTTTGGTGCTATGAAAGCAAAAGCCTTATGCAACGATGTAGGATTATTGCAAAGTTTATGCAGGCAAATAGACAGAATTATATTTAAACGGCTTGATTTTTAACAACTACTTTATATGTATCCAAAGTTTTGGCTGTAAAAATTTTATTTTTATCTTTTTGTTTAGGTTTTCACAGCCACAGTCCATATTTAAAGAACAAGACCAAGACACTTCATCATCAACTACTGTGGTCTCTTCCAGTAAATCATTTTGGGATAATCCTTCAAGCATTTCCTCCAGTTACTCGGATGGCAAATCATCATCTGCTTTTAATTTGAGCCTTCGGACGCGCTCACCCTCCCCAATTTTAAGCTCCTCCAACTCCTCTACAAATTATTCCGCTCTTGCTAAATCACTTGCTGCTTCTTGTATTAGTCAAACGATTTCACAAAATATGGCGAAAAGGAATGCTCGCATACAGGCTGCCTCTCCAACCAGTAATTTCAGTTCAGTGAATGCGTCCAGTCTAAGACTTAGATCCCCTTCCCCTAAATCTGTCATTCCGAACTCCTATGCACAGTCAGAGTCTATCATTTTACCCTCTAAGGTGACAGAAAGCCAAATACCATCATCTCCCCATTCGACTTCGTCTTCTAATAGTTTGCGATCTAGCCCAGTTACCCTACAATCTTCTTCCCCTTTTCACAGCCAAAAAATATTGTCCCCTGTCTCCCCTATACATCTCGATCCATTAGCCTCTGTTACTCATACAAGGGCTGATCATCTTGAACAGTCTCTCCAAATTCCTATGAACAGCAGCAGCAACAGCAATAATAATAATAATAATAATAATAATGTTTTTTGTAGCAATGCCTGGATAGATAATAATAAAAATCCATTATCTTTATCATCCTCACAATTGTATAATTGTAGAACTCATCAGGCTCACGATCCACATCGAGGAAACTCCCACAACAGAACCGCTCAACCATTCTTGTCCTCTGAGCCTAATTCACGTGTGCAGTCCCCGACAACTTCGCCATCTCAGGTGACACGTATCTGTTCCCCACCACTTATCCATAGTAGTGCTGGTCTATTAATAACCAAGCCTCCGAATCCACGGACCCCTAAACAGGGTAGGGCCAGTCCTTTTACTCCGTTGTCTTTAGAGCTTTCTCAAACACCTTCAAACTCCTTTTTGTCCCCATGTGCAAGTCCAAGGGTAACATCCCCACCCCCTATTGGCATTCCTACAAACATATGGTGCATTGTTAGCCCTAAGCCAAGAAATCCACTAGTGACCCCTTCCTTCCCAACAAGAGTTGAAGCACAATTTACTTCAGTAGGCTCCAGAATTGCTTCACCAGTGTTGGGACCTTCTCCAAGTTCACTATTCTCGCAGAATCAGAGAAAACCTAGAGAAAGCCAATCAGGTCTATTAAGAAATGATTATAAGTCCTTTTCTGAGAATGGACGATGGGCAGCAGCTTCGCACCCAGCTACATTGCAAATGCGCTCCTGTAATAGTTCCCCTATATGTGTTAGTCCAGGACCCCAGTATACTGTTAGTGGAAACACAAATGATGCTCAAAAGCACCTATCAAACTGCGCTAGAGCTCAACAAGTAGCATCTGACAACTCTCAGATTATTCTTGTAACCCCATCATCTTCTCCTGAAACAGGACAAGAGGACTCAGAACTAGAGAAGGATACTTGTCGGAGTAGTCTTATCTGTGCCTATGTGGCTCAAGTTCCCTCAGTAGCTGAAAAAGACACTTATATTCAGTGCTCTGGTGATGGAACTCCAGTGGATAATACACCAATGCAGGGGACCAAAATGCCATTAAAAGCCAGTTATGCTACAACTGTAAATCTACAGATTGCAGGGAGTGGAAGAATTGCATCTTTTAGTAATGCCCAGGTTAGCTTGACTCAAACTCTGGCACCAGTGACAGAGAGCCAGGAAATAAGAAAGGTCAGCGTAAATGGCTGTACACTCTCACTGCAAAACTGCAAAAGGCTATAGCTGGAACTTTTCTGAGCTATTATATAGGTCCTCCATTTACCAAGGGCACTTTACCCCGTGTAAAAGGTGGTGGATAGAGATCTGCGTCTACTTTACTAGGATGACAAATTACGGGTGTGAATATACGTGTTTTTACTGCTTATTGCTAAATCTTTGGCTTTAAATGATGCGTCATACACAGTGCCAGTTTTATTTCTTGCTCAGCAGAATTGATGGTTTGTTTTTTTTAAGCAGTATTATTTTTTTGTATGATTTGTAAAATTTCTATGTAACTCAACCAAAGCCTCTGTGACCTTGTTTTTGTTAAAATAAGCAGTTATCTTATTTATGAAGTAGGGTTTTTATAGCACTTATTTCTTTTCTGTGTTTTGCACAATTATTCATGTGGGCCAGGTATATTTAAATTATTGTTTGGACAAAAATGTCTATGTACAAATAAGGGAGGTTAGAAAAATGTTATTTGCATTTCAATAAAATTGATCATACATGTCACTGCTTTTATATAAAAATATCATTCCAAACGAATAGTAAGTTAATTTATAGACTTAATCCATCACATCCTTTGAAAGCACCTTAATACTGTATGTGGTAAAACTTTCTGTGGTAATGGATAAATGGGATCTTTATTTTGTAGGTGACCAATGTTTGATTTTAAAAAAATGGGAAAATACAATAAAAGTACAAACCTCTTTTTTTTTTTTTTTTTAATAGATACCATAATACTGTCCATACTACCAAAATCCAATAAAAAGGAGCAAATCAAACTGCAACTTTTGATGATGTGTATGTATAGTTTTAACTGTATGTTTTTATACTATGTTATGTTTATGGGTAACTATTTAGTTGGGCTAGCTACAAAGTGTGGCTGTGTGAGTTTGCAGCATTTAATAATGTATAGATTATTCCAGTGGGACAGTCATCAAATCATTTAAATACAGCATATAGTGATAATGTGTTCCTTCATAATAAAGTGGTTTTTTTTCTGAATTTTCGTTTTGCCTTTTTCATCCATGTTATTAAAACGTCTGTGTACTATATTTACTGTGATACTATATATCTTTTATAGGGTCAGTCGTGGCAGCAACATTTCTGTTGCAAATACAACACAAAGGAAAATGGGAATACATCTGGAACAAGATGTTTAAAATCATGTGTTAGGTGATCACAAACTTTTTAAAGATATTTTCTAGGACCGAGGGATGAAATGGTGGGGAGAGTTGATACAGAGGGATGCGGGACCGGATAGGACACGTAAAGGGAAGCAAACACTTGTCGTCCATGACTATAAACTTTTGGCAATATAGTGTATTACTCATTTATTCATACATCTCCTAGGAGTACACTCTGGACAGGTCTCCAGTCTTTTGCGCATCGAACCCAGTACCTTCTTATTGTGAGGTGACCGTGTTATACACTACGCCACCGCGATGCTCTCAATGAATGAATGAATGAATGAATGACATTAAATATGAATGTAGGAGCGTTGTTTTCTGTCCGTCCCATGTTGTGGTTTCTTTTCTTCTAGTAAGGCGGAGCTTTGATGATGTAATAGTTTGCGCTACACGGTGGATCAGGCGCAAAGCACTGCGATGCTTGTGCTGCTGTGATTGCGGATGCTTTTATAACTCGGGGTTTTGCGATTAGGGGCTGTAACCAGCCTAACTGGAATGAACAGGAATGCGGAGACCTAAGACATGTAGTGCGAGTGTGGAACCCGAACCGGGACGTCATTTTAAGAAGCGCAGGTCCAGCATTGGTTTTACATGGAGTTTCCACCATTGCTGTTTTATTTAAGCGCCTTGATTTTGCGACAAGTGAAGTGTAACTCAGCTTGCAGTTTGGAGACGGGAAAAATGGTAAAAATGTTCCTGATGGAGCTTTCCACAATGGTACTAAACTACATCCAACTGCCTGGAGCTTTTCTAAACTCTTGCTTGTTTTTTTTTTTCTTTTAAAGCTCACATGACTGGTGATCGCATACTAATCGCATACTTTAAAGAAAGTCACTGGTTCGATACCTTATGATTTACTTACACAGAATCAGTATCAGGATCTAAAGCTGGTTCGACTTTGTACGCTTCAAAATCGAGATTCAAATGAATAAATACATGAATAATATCGAAATTGGCGGTGAAGGTGTTGGGTTCGATTCCCAGCCCCTTACCACTGGGCAATCAAGTATGATCCCCTACCGCCCAAATGTAATATAAATATTTGGTGGTGTAGCAGCCACTGGAAAAGGAAATCTAGTGTTTGAAATATAGTAGTTAATAGTGTTTGAAAGATCAAGTTATTATTTCATCTTCTTTAAACTCATGGATGTTTCCAGATGTGTGACAGGATGTTGTGGGTATGTGTGGAATTTACAGGGAAACATACCGTTCAATAAAGAAAACAGTGTTTATATTATTAGGATATACGAATGAATAAGCCAAAAATATCATCATGATTATTCCATTCTATTCTATTCTATTCTATTCCATTCCATTCCACTCGCTCTCTCTCTCTCTCTCTCTCTCTCTCTCTCTCTCTCTCTCTCACTCTCGCTCTCTGACTGCC